>BQNB010031781.1:0-53701 GCA_026074375.1 Tanacetum coccineum | reverse complement strand
TTTTAAATGGTTTTGGTGAGAATGTTTATGATAAAATCATTAACGCCAACGCAAATGTTAGCCTTACTATTTAGTAAAGATGGCGCCTTACACGTGAATTGGACTAACTATAGACCAACTAATATATGCAGGGACTACTATTGTATAAGTTGGATAGTTATTGTTAGGTTTTTACAACTAGTTAACCATTTATTAATCATGAGTACGCAGCGGAACATATAAACACATATAGAATATGTAACGAACAAAGAATCAAGAGACGTGTACTTTTTAGCAATTAACGAAACACCGTTCTTGAATATACACATGTGTATAATAAATATTATCACGCAAAACCACCCAAGATCTAAAATAAGATCCCCTACTTCAACACACACAATACGTTCATAGCAAAAAATTAAGTATGCTAGTACTAGTAGTGATAAAGCTAATCAAACCATCACGTTCTTCGCGAAATCAACTATTGAAACCTTAGTGGTTTTTCTTTGTCGAACAAGAACCAAAACCGAAAACCCTTGTGTGGGTTTCGGTCGATCGAGCACAAGAGGGAGAGGAGAGGAGAGTTTTAGGGTTATAGTTTTTCAAGTTATGAGAGAACTAAACACCCTAAACCCTCCTTATATAGCCAAGATAACTTGGCTTGCAAGTTAGGCAATCCCAATCCCCTTAGGATTGGGTTTCGACCGACTAAGGAAAAAGAGGGGGCAACCCGCAACTTTCCTTTCTCCGTTTTTGCACATTAGTCCTCCTTTTAACTATTAACTACTAATATAACTCCCGTTAATTATCTAATAATATTTAATGCTCGTTTAAGCTTCATCTCTAAATATATTACATTTAATATATTAACTCTAATTGTTTTACGTATTAACGCGTGCGTCCCCGTAGGCTCGAATAACATTCCCGGACATATATTATTATACGTGTACATATTCTTACAGCTCCCACTTGGACATGTATAAAATAATATAATAACATTGGTAAGCGTCTAGCAACACACCAATGCTCCTAGGAATACCCGAGTGTGATTTTATAAAGTCACGTATAAATGATTTATGCATTTGCAATCCCTTTGTTTAAGATACCGTGTTAAAATTGGATATGGATCAATAGTCATTCCATTATTTAACGATTCTGTTTCTCGTACATATAATTAAACAAGATTACCAAAAAGTCATTGAGACACTTATACATGAGCTTTTGGGTGCGGCCACGCATACACCTGATTAATCCTACGAGGGGCACAGTGACATCATTCTTCAACTATTGAAGGAACAAATTCTTTATTGACTATAAGTGTCAAGTCATATGCTTCACAATCACTTCTGAAAATAGTCCTTATTAGCTACCTTCTTCAAGATAACTTAAACTATATCAAGAAGGATTATCCACATATGCAAAACCTACTTGCATCTCAAGTCTAAGGATTTAGTAAACGAAATCACTTACAAGATTCACTTAATGACGACGATCTATAAAGTGATAATCTTGTTAGTTGGGAAAGTTCGATATTCATCTTATGATTATCATGTGAGTTTGGCGGACACATCCTTAAATATCCAAAATATCATCAATCACTCAAATTTGTCTTATTCAACAATATTCCCATATTGTTGATCGACAATGGACTAATTTAGAATAATAAAAAATAAATATTATTCATGGGTTAAACATGCAAATATATGACACAATTTATATTAAATATAACTTCATACCACGTATCTTTATCATTAATAAAATTGTCTCAACATCCCTTATCCAAATACTAAAACACAGATCTACATGAAACTACTAGCTAAACGAAGTCCTATGCTCCTAGCATGTTGAGTAAGCTTTCCTTTTGGTAAAGATTTCGTAAAAGGATCTGCTAGATTGTCATCTGTGTGAAATTTAAGAAGATTAATTTCGCCCAATGCAATGCATTCGCGAACATAATGATATCTTCTATGATAGTGTCTGGCGCCCCTTTGAACCCTCGGTTCGTTGGCTATAAGAAGTGCGGCTGAATTATCGCAAAACATCTTAATAGGTTCGTTTATTGTTGGTACTATACCAAGTCCTAAAATAAACTTCCTAATCCAAACAGCTTTCATTGCAGCTTCTGAAGAAGCTATGTATTCAACTTCTGTAGCGAACATTACAGTAGTACTTTCCTTGGAGCTTTTCCAGTCTAGTGCGCCTCCATTCAAAATGAAGACGTATCTTGTCTGAGATTTTATGTCATCTCTATTAGTCTCAAATCCAACATCGCAATAGCAATCAACTCGAAGTTCGGCTTTAGGATTTCCACCATAAACCAAGAACATATCTTTAGTATTTCTTAAATACTTGAGAATGGTTTTCACAGCAGTCCAGTGTGGTTCTTAATGTGTATATTCTTTTAAAGAAATTATTTAATAAGTTTAAATTTATAAAACTCGTTTACCGATGTCTAAACGCACTAACGGACAGAGAACCCAATCGTGTGTAGTGTAGGATTGGTAAATCCGAGGTCGTCCCAAGAGCTAAAGGTCGGTCTATTATTTGAGTTAACTAGTTGTCACGTTTTTTGAAAACTGATTGATTATTAGATTGCAAGAAAAGAGTTGGGAAGAATTAATTTGGTTTTATTAATTAATGGGATTGGTATAGTGGAAAACTACTAAGAATATGAACCCATTTAACTATTTAAATATCCTAAGTTTAATTTTCCTGATCTCAAGTGCAATGTCTTATTCTCATTTTATTAGTGTTCTAATATCGACAGATTCGAATTGACATTCGTGGTCTGTCCTATACTTCCAAGGATCTCAATTTCTCAAAAGTCTCGATATTAAAGTATCCTGGTTGTAGCTATTAAGTACCAACTATCCAAAAGACTTGTCTATAACCTAAATAGATTACTAACCCTCTCTGAAAGAGTTCATGCACTTTTTAAAGTTTTTAGAGTAATTAAAGCGGTAATCGGGTCGATTCCTACAATCAAAACTACCTTTCAATATTACCAAAACGCAAGGATCTATGACAAGCTATAACGATATCTAACGAAACCATGGTCAAACAAAGAGATCAAAAATAAATAAACAAATTAAATGGCAAGAACGAAAATTAAGCATAATAAATATCAAGCATTAACAAATTAAGTCGAGATCAAATAAATCATTAAAAATAATTAATTGAAATCAAACTGTAATAGTTGAGGAATCATATACAAATCATGCTGAAATAATGCCCTCGATCTTCTAGTTGGATTCCGAGGCGAACCCCGAAGGGTTTGCCCTATACCCGAATTAAGCAGCCAAGCAAGCTGCTCTTTTTCCCTTATTCTCCTTCTATTCGTCGCACAAGAAAACCACACGAATGGAATGAATAAGTTCTGTACCCATGTTGTCCTATATATAGTTAATAGGAACTTTGGTCATTGTAAGAGTTTGCCCTCTCGTCTTCATGATCGTTTATAGTTTATTATTGAAACTTCATAAATTCTGTGCAACTTTAGTCCCTGTGATGAGTCATCGTTATAGCGTAACGGCATCGACCACTGATGAGGTGTCATTTTATACACTTTTTAGGGTCGTTTAACCTCATAAATCATGCATTTATGCCCAAAATAGGTGCTTAATCGTTCCTTTTTAGGTATTCGGCATTTGGAAGGCATTTGGAGGAAATACACGTGACTTGGGCTCATTTGGAGAAGAAACGGACAAGACTACAGACCTACACCAACATTTCTTAAGATTATGTTCTCAGCAGCTGGAGACGGCGTCACAGATTACACGTGACACCGTCACATTTCATACCAAGACGACGTCACATGATCTCAAGACGCCGTTAGAATATAAGACCCAGCCCGTTATCTAGAATATTCTCTTTCACGATGGCGTCATGATTAAAACGCAACGCCGTCACAGCAATTTTCCTATATATACAAATCCGTTCTTAGGGTTTTATGTGTGTAACTTTAGAGTAAAAGAAAGGGACGAACCCTAGTTCGTTTAGCAGCTGTTAGGGACGATTTTAGGGCCTTAAAACCCTATTGTACTTCCTTCAATTCATGTTTTAATCAAGTAAGACTATCTTAATCATTCAATATGTCTTGTTGTGTGATTCTTATTTGTTCTTGCTTTATCTTTAACATGCTTAGCTAAACCTTCTATTGTGTTTATTTATGATTGTATGAAACCTAGGATGTAGATCTTAGTGGTGTTGCTTCTTGTGATGAGTATGCATGTTAGGTCTTAGAAAACCTGCTTTTGTCTGTATCGCTGTTGATATGTCTAGGAAAACATGATTGTGTAGAAAGGATACCATAGGGTAACAGTCTTCATACTACCTTGCCCCTTATATGGTTGATCCACTCTTAATATATTTCAAATGCATTTAATATACTCTTAGGGGCCTTGTAATAGTCTTCATACTACCTTACTTTTGCGTTGCCTTAACGAAATATTAAATAGACGGCGGATTTGTGTAATTCGTTCATGACTTAGGAAATAGTTACATAGATCATCACAAGTGTGACAAAGCAACAACACTAGGAGAAGCAATCTAGGGAGTAATACATAATCAAATAAACACAATCTTTTATTATATTGTTATCACCAGTAGCTTAGTTTATATTTAGTTTAATAGCTAAAACCAACCAACCTCTCAAATATATGATTTTACCTGCTTTCCTATAAACATAAAAATACAAAAGTAATCTTCTCTCAACCCTTAGAATTCTGTTAGACCGTGATCAAGCCTTCCCAACCTATTCCCCTAGAGAACGATAACAACCCCGAGTCTTGCCTATACTACACTACAATGATTAGGTACACTGCCTAGGGAGTTGTAAAACTTCTTGTAGAAGTCCCTTACGACGAACCGTAACAAGTTTTTGGCGCCGCTACCGGGGAATAGTTAGATTTTGATCATAGTTTAGCTTAGTTCTACTTGCTTGAATTCTTTCAAGTAAGAATTTAATTCCGCATATTAGCTTTTTTGTAGTCTATTTTTTTCCTTGTGCCCTTTGTTCGTAACATTTGTAAATTATAATGAATAGGTATGGTTATTCTAGCATAGGTAGGTTTGATGTATTCTTTTGTGATCAACTCTTGGTGTTCCAACAACATCAAGATGAATCTCTCTACGATTCGTGGACTCGTTTCAAAGACGTAATCTGAAAAGTCCCGAATCATGGCCTTAGTATATGGACCCTAATTGAAATCTTTCTTAAACATCTCGACTCGTTATCCCGCCATATCATTAATTTGACAGCAGAAGGGGATCTTAGGAAGTTTAGTGATATAGGAGCATGGTATGCCATAGAGGATTGTGCCCAACATGATAAAAAATGTAGCAACCCAATAAGCGTTATTTCTGATGAAACAATAGCAAATCCAAATGCTCAAATAATTGAGGATGATATGGTTAGGGTACAGGTACCTAGGTGCATGGCATGGTTAGATTATGATGAGCATGTAGATAGCCTAAGTACGATGGATAATGAGGTAGGAGTTACAAGCCCTGAGAGTACCACACAAACCCTACCGTCATTTAAGGAATACACACCGCCTGTGACTTACCCGGAAGAAGTAGAAAAGACTTTAGGAGCCCCGATAGAGGTAGAACCTTTAAACGAAACAAAACTAGAGGAAGTAGGCTTGAATTGTAATCACAACACTCCTTTTAGTTCTAGGGAAGTTCCTAGTTTTAATGAACCAAAGCCTCAACCTTTACTCAATAGTCTATCCTTAGATGTAAGTCTAGGAGACGTAATATGCCTCGAACCACCCATCAAACCACATAGTCCGGATAGTTCTAGGATGAAGGTAGTAGATTATTTAACAACTGAAACACCACATTCACCTCATGTGGCGTCTTTCTACCCTAAGGATGTGTATTATTATTATCACCCATGTGTAGAGGACCCTAAGAGACATTATGGATTTAAACCAGGTTTATTAGGAAAAAGTGTATCCCTAGGTGTTGATATTTCAAATTAGGAGATGTTTGATGATGATTGGAGACTAGAATCTAAGGAAGTTTCTCCTATAGGAGAAGAACTTAGTTTATTTGATAGGCCAAAATAAGTAGAGAAGGTTAGGATTAAGGAAACACACCATTTGAAGCACATAATTAAACAACCACTTTTTCAAAATATTACTCTTTCCCACCACAATGGTGTGTACCGTTACTATCACACGCACTTGATATCAAGTGTAGGGGAACCCTCCCCTTTATCTGTTAAATAAGGGTAGAGTCAGGCTCGTGACTCGAACAAAAACAAGCGCTTTTTGGGAGGCAACCCAATATTTACTTTTCCCGCATATTAGGAGTGTCTTGTGTGTTTTAATTCTTTATCGTTTGTTTATTATGTTTGAATTTGTTTGTAATCATGCTTTGTTTGTTTGTAACTTCGTCTTATTTGCAATAAAAGGTATTTTGAAACAAAATAAGTGTAGGGGAATTATCCGGTTTTCAGAACCAAATTCAAACATTTAAAATAAATTGTTTAGATTAATTCGCGTTCAGTTTCGAGTCATATGATTGAATTGATAATTCACAGGATTTTATGCAGCATTTTGTACAGGAAATTAACATATAAGAATGAGTGCAGGAAATTTTTCATCAAAAATAAAAATTTCATTTTCACAGTGTCACACCTCGCCAAGGCAGAAACGCGAGGTGTAACGAGAATGGATATCATCACAACACAATAGCATCTATATAGAGAACTACAATGCATAAAGTAAACAAAGTATAGATACAAAGTGTCATGAAAAATACCCAAACAAACATAAAAGATAACTGGCGTCTTGTTTTAAAGCAAAGGGGGTTCACGTCAATACCAAGACATGCAAAACATCCAAAATAAACCTAAGCAGTTCAAATCAACAACATTTAATATTCATACATGCATGAAATAAACTAGGAGATTAAACTCCGCAAGCCGCCTATGGTCTCTCTAGCGACTCCTCTTATTCTTAAGATCCTCACGATGCTCTCCTGAAAATGATGCTTAAAAACGTCAACACAAAGGTTGGCGAGAGTCATAGGTTTACGAGACACAATTCAAACTTTCAATCAATTACTGTGATTTATAAAACAGAACATGGCAGGACAAGTAAGCTAGGTATTATTCAGGCTAACATGCATACGTACAAAACAACCTAAATCAGGACGGAATGTGTCCCACGATCCAAGTCACACCAAAATATCATACTGAAATGGGTACCCTCCGATCAAAATCACACAATAATAGGTAGAAACTTTACCCTTTGATCGGAATCATACAGTAATGGGTAGGAACGTTACCCTCCGATCCAACAACACATAAACATTTAGCACATATCATATAATAGCCACATAAATGTCCATGCTTCAATTAAATCACATAACCACAACAATTAAAACATTTCAAAACTATATTCATCATTTCCATCCTAATTTAAAAACAATGTAAAAAGAGGGAGTATGAAACTCACCTGATGCTCAACGCAGCTTCCTAAATTTCCTAGCACAAAACTACACAATAAAATATAAACGTGTTACACGCGACTAAGCTAAATGGTTAAGTCCATGCAACAATCATATAATATATGTCTAAGGGGTTTACATACCTCCATGGGTCACTTCGACACCATGCCCAACTTTAACCATCTCATTTACTCATAAGTCTACTTGACTACATTTTACCCGAAAACGCAGAATTTTAGTGTCACTTTTCTAACTTTCAACCCTTATCTACCGAACCTAATAAATTCTCAAATAAATCACCTATGTACACTTAGGTGTTTAATAACTACCTCATATTTCTCAAAATCTTTTCACATGTGAAAATGCCTCAAATAAATTCCCAACTCAAAAGTACCTAGATTCGGATCTGAACGCGCACTAAAATGTTTGACCTTGCTAACCATACTTAGACAACTAATCAGAAACTAAATTTTAGGGTGAAGTTAATAGACAAATAGAAATTGACTTTTGTGCTTTGGCTAACCTTAATTCGAATTTTAAATAGGGATTTTACCTCTCTAATTCTGACCCAAATCTGACTCGTATTTACTGTTTTGACAACTTTTCTTGCAACGACAATTTGACTAACTTCCCTACCTTAAAAACCTTCGAGGCCGGACTTTTTGAAAACTAGACTATCTGAACTACAATTCAGGCATATGATTCACCTCTTAACTTGTAACATCCGGCAATTTTTAGAATATTAAATGACTATTTTACCCTTTGACTTTTTGGGTCTGACTTGACTTTTTGACTTTTGATATGCATAATTAAGTATCCCTAATCAATATTAGTGATTATTTCTTCATAATTACAGAACTTTTAATGAACCCTAATCCATCAAATTAATTGATTACATATTTAGACAAAGATTAACATAACTGCTACTTGAATACGATTTGACATACTTTTAGATTTGAGTAAGATGATCTAACCTTGATCTTAAAGCTTTAAAAAAACTCTAATGGCTGCTATGGTTTTGGGGAGGGAGTCGACACACAGAGAACAAAATAATACTGACTTTGGGTTTTTTATAAAATCCTAATTAGACTTCTAGTTGGAGTGGGCTTGGTTTCCCTTTTTTTGGATAGCCAATCAACAACAACCCTTAAGTATATATATATATATATATATATATAGATATAATTATATATATTATTTATATTATATATATATATACATATATATATACATATATATATATAAAACTACTTATTTTAACCACACTACTTAATTATTTTTAAACATTCTTTTAAATACACTACTTAAAATTTAAAACACATTTACTACTATAATTTTACCAACTAAATTTATTTATTACATCCTAATTAAACTATAAAATCTTAATACACTAAATAATTTATACCCGAATCACGATTTACACTCGATAACTCTAAATTCTCACTCGCTTCCAATGCTCAAATGCACTAAAGCTCAAACGCACTTATTTTCCAAGATCACTATCAAATACTAAATGAAATGACTAAATCATTCATTTCCTCTATCACAAACTCAGATAATAACACATATATCAAACCACATAAACCACCAAATCAACTTACACACATAGCTCAAAACTCATCAGACTAGACAGGTTAACACTAACGGTTAAACTAACCTGGTTTGATCACGGTTGTCACATAAATCATGCATTTATGCCCAAAATAGGTACTTAATCGTTCTTTTTCAGGTATTTAATATTTGGAAGGCATTTGGAAGAAATACACGTGACTTGGGCTCATTTGGAGAAGAAACGGACATGACTACGGACCTACACCAAAATCTCTTAAAGATTATGCTTACAGAGCGTGGAGACGGCGTTGCAAGCATAAAGTGACGTCGTCATGATTTAAGAAGCGCCAAAGACTCGTTAATTTATTGGTTAAGGTCGACAAGGACGACCTAAGGAAATCTTTAGAAGATTCGGTGTCACGATATTAAGAATACCATTTAACGCATGCGTGAAGTACCAGATATTGTTTTGATCATAAATCCTTCATACGAACTCGGATTTCGACGATTAAATAGCCCACACGTTCAGAACGAGAAAATCTACAAGTACGCTAAAAATGTTGTGGTGACGGCGTTACATGTTATTGGTGACGGCTTCGTGAAGGTCGGTTTAGGGTTTGCCTATAAATATAATCTCATAACTTTATTTTTATCAGGCCCCCAACCCTAAGTCCGATTATAGGGTTTGGGTAGGTATTTTTCCAGCAACTTAAAAGGTCTAATTCAATCCATAAACATCTTGTAATGGTTTGATTATCACTTATATCTTAATTCATGTCATCAATTCCTTTTGTTGATTATGATTTCTCTTGTTTGAGTATGCTTGGCTAATTCATCTAGTATTTATTTAGGAATGCATGAGCCTTATCATTGATTGATTATATCTTGTTGTTTGTAACATATTCAAAGAGTATAATAGATTATAGTTTATAATTCTTGTTTCCTATTGCTTCTTGTTGATGAGTGTGCCGTTAGGCTTTAGAAAACCAGCTTTTATCTGTATCGCTGTTGACACATCTAAGGAAACGTGAGTGCGTAGAAAGGATACCATTGGGTAACAGTCTTCATACTACCTTACCCTCTTATATGGTTGATCCCTCTTAAGATATTTCAAATGCATGTAACGTACTCTTAGGGGCCTTGTAATAGTCTTCATACTACCTTACTTGTGTGTTGCCCTAACGGAATATTACATAGATGGCGGGTTCGTGTAATCCGTTCATGACCTAGGAAATACTTACACATTACATCGCAAGTGTGACAAAGCAATAGGTAGAATTGGATAGCTAGCAAGGAGTAATACATCCTAGGTAAATACGCTTCATTGTATAATTGTTATTTAGTTTATTAATTTAATTAGCTTAAAACCAAAACCTCTCTAAAACCAGAATTTACTCGCTTTCATAAAATATAAAAACACAAAAATAATCTTCCTTCAACCCTTAGTCCTTTGTAAACATTCGATTCGGCCTTCATATTGATATTCCCCTAGAGAATGATAACAACCCCCGAGTCTTGCTTATACTATACTGCAATGATTAGGTACACTGTCTAGGGAGTTGTAAAACTTCTTGTTGAAGTCCTACGACTACCGTATTAAGTTTTTGGCGCCGCTGCCATATAATAGCGTAGGTTTCGGATTCAATCTAGCTTAGGTCTACTCACAAGATTCCTATCAAGTGAGATTTAATTTCTTGTTAAGTAGCTTTCTTTTAGTCTATCTCTTCTTTGTTCCTTTTGTTCGTAACCAAACCTACTCTTTTGTTGGCCATCATGGGAGACAAAAGTTCAAACCGACCCCGTACCTTAGGAGATTACTCCCGACCTAACCACGAGGGCTACCAAAACGCCATTGAGCTTCCCGAAGGAGCCAAGGTGTCCCTCTTGCGATCTGACACCATCCGGTTGGTGCAAAATGGATGTGCATTCCACGTAATTATATCTGAAGACCCGATCCAACATCTTAAAGATTTCTCAAGATTGTAATTTCTATTGACCTTAATGGTGCTACAAGAAACACCACTCGTTTACGTCTATTCTGATTTTCTCTACGTGTCCAAGCCATCAATTGGCTTGATCATCTGCCTGCGGGATCCATCTCAACTTGGGATGATCTCACCACTCGTTTCCTCGCACAACTTTTCCCACCAGGAAGAACTGCTAAACTTTGAAAAGATATCTTGATGTTTCAACAACATCAAGATGAATCTCTCTACGATGCGTGGACTCGTTTCAAGGACTTACTCCGAAAAGTCCTCATTCATGTCTTGATCTATGGCTTCAAGTTTAAATATTTTATGATCATGTCGACACACCACCCAGATGGCCATTAATTGTACAACAGGCAGGAGACTTAGAAAATTAAGGCCGGAAGAAGCATGGAAAACCATCGAAAATTTAGCACAATACAAAGAAGAAGAGTGGAACGAACCAGAAAGTCCCGACTACATAGATGCCAATTTGGAACAGGAGTTAGAAAGTATGGAGTGTCGAGTAGAATATTTAATGAGGAATGAAGTGCTATTGGAGTATGAGGTAGGATTTACGTTTCCCAAAAGGCCTTATCAGGAGGAATTAGAGGGACGAATACGGAGTTTAATTGATCATCAAGATGATTAGATTAGGTAATTGGAGGAAGATATGAGAAAAAAAAGACACATGTATGTGTCTTGCGGATAGTTTAATAGCAACCCTTAAAGTCAAAATAGAGTCACAAAAAGTTCATTCCACATAAATAGAAAAGATCACTAGACTTCCTACTTACACCCCTATCGTAACCCCTGAAACACTTAAGCCTACCATGGTGCATAGGGTCTCAATGATTTCTAAGATTGAACCCGCTAACTATAGAACCCCTCACTAACACCTAAATTCTAACCTCAAAATGCCAATACTTCATTCATTTAAGGAAAATAAGCTTGAGTACGAAGATGAAGATGTAGTCGAGATAAAGATGGTGGGAACCAGAATGGATAAAGAATCGTTGGAGCATAATCTCTATGAGAATGACATAACCCCAATTATTTGTCATAATTTTTCTTAAACTTCAAATCCACCCATCAAACCAAAGGATTCAGGTAGCTTTAGGATGAAGGTAGTAGAACCCTTGACCATTCACACTCCACCTTCACCTCACGTGGCATACTTCCATCAAATGGTGTGTATCGCTACTATCACCCGCACTTGACCTCAAGTGTAGGGGAGACCTACCTTTTACGTGTAAAATAAGCGTAAAGTCAGGCTCGTGACTAGAACAAAAACAAGCGCTTATTAGGAGGCAACCCAATCCTTTATTTTCTTGCATTCTAGGTGTGTCTTGTGTGTTTGTTTTGAGTCATATGATTGAATTGTTAATTCTCAAGTTGTTATGCAACATTTTGTACAGGAAAATAACTTATAAGAATGAGTGCATGAAATTTTTCATCAAAAACGAAACATGAGTTTTCACAGAGTATGGAGACGACGTCACAATTTACACGCGACACTGTCACCACGACACTTGTGACGGGGTCAGGATATTCCTGATGGCGTCAATCGCCCAGTTACAGGAAAACTCAAAAAATTTAAGCATTTTTGAAAATAAAACTTGTACAACACTTAAAAAAGTTGTAAGACTTTTATAAACCTGTAAAACCATGAGTTTAACAATTCTCTCGTCCTATCTTTATTGCTTTCGTAGAGTCTAAACTTAGTTAATGAGGTTGTATTTATTATTCACCCGTGGATTTTACGCTTGGTGTAGTTGTATTTGTCTTTGATTACAGGTTATATTTGATGAGAAGAAGCTTGGAAGTTCTTAGGAAGTTTCATTAGACGATTCTTGGAGGACGATCTAACCAGTTATCGCATGTTTCTTCTCTATTATTAAGCAAGCCAGGGAAGTACTCGTTTCTTTTATTTGTTTTCTTTTCCCTTTATTCGTTCATACGGGTACTTCTATAAAACATTGGGGATAATGTTCAACTTAAGTGTGAGGGGGGGGGGGAATAAGCCTTAAAAACTATTCTTTCATTTGTCATTTGCTTTGTCCTTAAAATGATGGGTAATATATCAAAACATAGCATAAAAGGTAATTTTTACCCAAATATAATTTTTTTATGACACATACTATAACAACCCACAATTTTCATCAATGTAATTATCCATCTATTAAATTAGATGCACTGTAATATCCATCTATTATAAATATATCACCTTCTTACTGGGAATTTTTTTGCTTTATCTCATAATGCAACATAACTTGCATCTCTAAAGTAAACAAGCTCATGCAACCTCTATCAATGCCATCTATATCTATGTTTACATCATGTAAACATCCTAATATGTCAAGTCTATATCCTAATATCATTTTTACCAAGTACATTATCCATTTAACGTACTTTTCAAAACGTTATATCAAAACAAGCATTAAACGTTAACGTTTACATCAAAACCCTAATTATATGTAATGTATACATATAAAATGAAAGTACAAGCACTTAATGCATGACTTTTAAACCTTAAACCTAAACTATAATTCATCCTAAACCCTAATCTAAAACCCTAAACCCTAAAAACAAAACCCTAAACCCTAATTTCACTTTCAACTAAAAATTAAACCCTAAACCTAAAACTAAGCCCTAAACCTTAATCCTAAGCCCTAATCTCAATCCTAACACTAATCCTAAACCTTAATCTATCCTAAACCCTAACCCTAACTCGAAAATAAAACCCTAAAACCCTAACCGAACCCTAATCCAACCCGATACACCTTTAGCTCCATTTGAACCCATTTTTAACTCAAGCAACCAAGAAAGCACCTCCATGACCTCACCCTTATGTCTCCAAGTTGCTTACAAGCACCTCAACTACTTTACTTGGTCACCAAAAAAGCCACATCACCCCCTTGTTGCTCCTTGTAAGTCACGACCACAAACACCCCTCCAATACTTCATGGCTAGTTTCTAGCTTATAAGACTCACCCTACTAGCTCTCCATTGTCATCACCACTAGTCTTGACACTAAGCAAACCTATAACTTGCTCACCAAGGGTCATTCGACCCTATAAAAGGGACACACCCTTCTCCATTCAAAGTCACACCTTCAATCTTTTATCTTTCTCTTAAAATGAAGTTCTAAGCAGCCAAGAAGGAATAGGAGAAGCCATAAGAACATAAGTGAAGCAAATAAACCAAGAAAATAAGCCATTCAAGTCGTTACTAGGCGTACGAGTGCTAAAAACCCCATTCGACCCATTTCTCAACCCGTAAGCTCAAATTCTCGTTCAATAAGCTATCATTCTATTTTATAACTCTTATAAGGCTTATTAGATCATGTATGAACTCTTGTTAAAAGATTTGAGCTTAAAAACCATGCATTTTTATTTAAAAACCCTAAAACGACCCATTTTGATTTTCTAATTAACGAATCCTTTTTCTAAACTTTCGTTGTGTTAAAACATCTTATTTTAGCTTATACTAATAAGATATAACGTGCAAATATCATTTGGAATCTTAAAATAACCTTGCATGGATTTTTGGACTTGTTTTACAAAAGTTTCCATGCACAGGGGTATATATCGTAACTTTATGAAATTTATAACTAAAGGGGCTGAAAATGTCATTTTCTTAAAGTTATAACTATAAGGACCTATTTTGCCAAGTTTTAAAGTTAAAGGTTTAAATTATATATACTTTATATATAAAGGACTAAACTTGTAAAAGTTTATAAACCAGGGGTATATATTGCCAATTTTGCAAACTTATAAAATATTATATTTTTATATTAATTATAAATATATATATATATATATATATATATATATATATATATATATATATATATATATATATATATATATATATAAATTATTCTAGCTTTTGAAGAAACTTAAAACTATAATGTATCACATTACTAGGGAGCTTCATGTGAAGGGTTTCATTTGGGTATACGTTTTGACGAGTTTGCTGGATTTACGATTTAAAGTGTCCTGGCTCCTCAAACGTTTACTACATGACCTCTGAATTATGATGGCCCGAACAGTGATACGATATTTCCATAATAAATCCAATCAAAATGATATTTCATTATGACATAAAACATATCCAATCAAACTAAGACTTGACATATTACCCAAGTTGTGTGACGAAGCCGTTACTTTCATTTCATATACTTTTGCCATCAATCAGATTTCCCTGTACTGTTAAGGTGAGTTCATAGCCTCGCATTCAATCTTTTAAATGTTTCATAAACCCGCGAGGGGGATACATGCTATAAACCATGAATGCAAGTATTTTTCTGTATGCTATCCCGATACATTATTGCCTAAGTCCTTACTTTTACCATTAAGTCCCCACTATCATGAACCGTTAATTACTCGTCGGGGTAAGCGCGAATGCTGTGAATAGATCTATTTGGGACTGGACTCCCCGTTGGTGTACCTATACTATCGGTAACTAATAGCACACATTTGAATAACTTTACGGGTGTTTTGGCAAAGATACCCGTTGGGGAAATTATTTGTGATTATTTAACCTAAGGTTTCGGTGTCATGAGCTTAGGGCAATAATATTGTTTTCCATGATAATTCTACATGCATGCAATTATTACAAACTATGGGTGTATAACAACGTAAAACTATTGAACATGTATTCAAACTACTTTACTTAAACCTATTAATTTCCCTCAACCTTTGTGTTGACTTTCTAGCATGCTTATCTCAGGTAATTGAGCAACTTAAGACACGGAGTGACACGAACTTGAAGATGGCTAAACTGTTATCATTCAAACTTTATGTTTTCATGTAGATTTTGGGACCTCACTTTTTGTAAAAACTCTGATGAATAAATGAATGATAACTTATCTTTTAAAAACGTCTCTTTACGATTCGTTTTCTATGATTATGACTGTTGTACTATGAAATAATACCCCGGATTAGCTTCTGCTGGTATATGTGTAAAAATGGGGGTATTGGTATCAAGAGCCACGGTTATAGAGAACAAGGTTGAAACCTTAACTATAACTACTTTTCTTTTTCCATCCAAGAAAGTCCTCTGTGCCACTACATTTCCGGAATAGTATGTAAAGATACATAACTATTATACTATTATATAAATAACTTATGTTATTTACTACTAGGTTGTTAACATAACGATGTCTTCTCCTAACCATCCTACTTCTGAGATTGAGGATGCTTTTTCCTCTAACTTTCCCGACTTTATTCCGGCTTCTCTGGACTATGTCCTAGCTTCACCGGGAAAAACTTATTCTAGCTCTTCTAACTTATTTGGCGTAGTTTCAATAGCTTCACCAACTCTTTCACTTTTTCATGATGACCCCTACATGACGGTATTGCAAGCATTTTATGCTAAAGAATCACTTATTCCACCACCAACTATTGCGTCTCCACCTCAAGAATTCTTTCTTCCTGAGGGATTATTGTCACCTAAGAAACATAACCGATCATCCTCCTCTACTTTTGCCCTACCTCAAGAATTTAAGATGGGAGAAATCTCTCGTAAGACAAGTTTAGAACGTCACGAGGAGCAAATTGAGGAAATTCTGAATCACCTGGATGAACTCTCTCTCGACCGCATTGAACACATAGAAGAAAAACTAGAAGGTCTCAGAAATGGCCGGGTGATTATACAACAAGATTTCGACAATTTGGAGGCTGAACTCCAACAAGCTCGTGCTCAAATTACTAAACTTCAAAAGAAGCAAATGGGAAATAACCACAAGATTTCTCTGGCTCGCTTCAAGATTACTGATCTAGAACAAATCATCGAAGAAATCCAAGTCCGTCACCAAGCAGACAATGAGAGTCTTCTGAATGCAATCTATGAACTCAAGAACAATCAGGAAGGACCATCGAACTATTAGATTAGATCCTAGTTATAGCTTATGTTAGAACCTAGCCACGAGATGTGTGGTATAAATAAAAACACTTGTCAAATCTTAACTATGTATAGTACAAAGGCAAGTTGTTCTTAATATAATACAATGGCAATCCCGTTCTACCTTGTTGTTTCATAATACCGACTTATCTCTCTTGCATCAGCATCTCTGTCATCATCATTATGAATCGTACCATGACTTCTAAATAAATCGTAGATACTTATTTGATATGAATTATCTATAATTTCAATATCACCATTGTTAAAAATGCTTAAAGTTCAAAAATAAGCATTGCATTTTTAAGCATTGCATTTCTAAGCATTTCAAATAAGCATTACATTTTTAAGACTTGTGATATTATTCTTATTACGTGTTGTATTATGTTGATATAATGCCTCCCAAAAGGACGTCAACATCTGAAGCACATGTCATGACTCAAGCTGCCATTAAGAAACTAGTTGCTGACAGTGTCACTGCAGCTCTGGAAGCACAAGCTACAACAATGGCAGGTACTAGTAATCCCAACAGGAACACCGGTCCTACTGGAACTCCTATAGCAAAAACAGGAAAACAATACAAGAATTCAGAAGCTGTTAAACCTGTCTATTCAATGGTACGAAAGGAGCAGTTGGCCTCATCCGCTGGTTTGAACGAACCGAATCAGTATTCTCTCGAAGCAAATGTGCCGAGGAAAACAAAGTAACATTTGCTACTGGTACCCTTACTGATGATGCCTTGTCCTGGTGGAATGCATACGCCCAACCTACGGGAGTAGATCAAGCCAATCAAATCACCTGGACTGAGTTAAAGAGGCTCTTGACAAACAAGTATTGTCCTCGAACTGAAGTCAGAAAGATGGAAGATGAACTTTACAATCTGACTGTAAAGGGAAATGATCTCAAACCTTACGTTAGAAGATTCCAAGAATTAGCAGTTCTATGCCCGAACATGGTACCAAACACCGAGAAACTCCTGGAAGCCTTCATCGGAGGGTTACCTAGAAGTATTGAAGGGAATGTTACCGCCTCGAAGCCTCAAACTTTAGAGGAAGCCATTAACATAGCCCAAAGGCTAATGGATCAGGTAACAAAGCATACTCCGGTACAAGTATCAAGTGATCATAAACGAAAGTTTGACGACAGAAGAACTTTCAACAACAATAACAACTACCGCAACACCAACACCAACAACCACTACAACAATCACCAACCACAACAGAACCGAAGGCAAGAAGCTGCCAAGGCTTATGCTGCCACTCCTGTTGAGAAAAATAGGTATGCTGGAAACTACCCATTATGTAGAAAATGTGATCTCCATCACACTGGACCTTGTACTCTTAAGTGTAATACTTGCAACAAGGTGGGCCATTTGACCAAGAACTGTCGAAACAAGAGGCCAGCCACTGGAAGTAATCAACTACCAGTGACTGTTATTTGTCATGCCTGTGGAGAAAAAGGGCATTATACAAATCAGTGCCGAAAGACCAACATCAATGCCCAGGGAAGAGCCTACATGCTAAGGGATAAGAATGCTCATTGATCCCGTCCGAACACACTCTATATAATATAATATACAAGTATATAAGGATTAGTCAATAATAGTATAGTAAGTATTTTCTGTCGGGTTCGAGAAACAAACTTTTAACCAAAGTTGTCTCAAAAACCTCCCGGGTCGTTTTCCTTCGACGAAGCGTGAATTGAGAATCGGTTAAATCCGTGATTGCGCGTTTTGAATGGTTTCAAAATTTTGAATTGATTATCTACTTCTATAATTAAAAGAACATAAATCATATAAAGAAAAATTAACGACTAAGTAATTTAAACAAGTAAACACTAAACATTAACGAGAATTAAAGAAACGCGATATTTAAAATCTAAATTATCTAAAATTAAACCTAAAATAATTTTTTTAAACTTTTCCTAATCCTAATTACTAACTTGTAAGAAAAAGCTACGGAAATCCTAAAACGAGGGTGCGTAAAGTAAAAAAACGGAGAAAACAAGAGCGGGATTCAAATCTCGTTCTTTAAAAAATGAATTTCTTAAATTTTAACCCTACGAAAGCAAATTTAAATCCTAAGCCTAAAATATGATAAAAGAAAATTTTATAAAAAAGAATTTTATTTTTTTGATTATTTTTCTATTTTTTATGACTTTTTAAAGTTTTTAACAAAAATAATTCACAAAAAATTATTAAACTTGGAATTTAAAATTTAAGAAAAATCCTAAAAATAGCTGAGAAAGTAAAGTTTGCAAGAAAAATGAAAATTTAAAAATTGCTTAAAAGGATAAGCCAGAAAAAATCGAATAAGCACTCGAAGTGCTTATTTAACTAAGAGTTCAAAAAGATGATAAGAAAATAAAAGATGCACCCTTGGACGTAAAAGTCCCAAGGGCGCAGTGGTGTTGAGTGTGGTGTTGAGGTTTATAAAAGGGTTGAGGTACGTAGAGGTCAGGGGTTCGAGCCCTGCTCACCCCTGATTTCCCTACTCCCCCTTTTTACGTTTTGCAAAAAATTTCAAAAACAAACTTGTTAAAAAGCTAAAAATAAGTAACTTTTATAAAAGAAACTTTTTGAAAAACTTAAACAATAAGCCAAAAAAGAGCTTAACATTCAGATAGAAATGACTAAAAATATTTTTGGCTTTTTACTTAAAATAAGAAAACAAATAAGCAAAAATTAAGCTTAAGCCTAAGGGAAATAAGCTATTACTACCTTACAACTAACCTAATAAGCTAGCCTGAGCAAGAATTAAGCAAAAAGAATAAGCCATAAGCTAAAAATTCTAATAAGCACTTATACAAAAACTGGGAACCAAATAGCTAACTTTGGGATTATTTTTATCTAAGCTAAAGGAACCTTATGAACTTATAAGGTATATATCACTAGAAAGATAATCTAAAAACTACTTAAATCAACAATTAAAACACAGTTTGAAAATCAAATAAGCTAAGAAAAGGCTATTGGAAAAAGCTAATGCAGACTGACTTAAATATTTTTGGTTTTTCAAATTTTTAAGAAAAGACAAAAGGCTGATTTCAAGGCTAAAAACAGATGGCAAAATGAACTTATAAAAACAAAATAAGTTTAAACAGATTGAAATTGACCTACAAACTACTTATGCTCTTAAAATCAATACCTAAAAACTACTATTACCTTCTGAATTCTAAGCTAGAAAATGTATACTTTGCTATTCTACTATCTGATACAGTTTGCAAGTAAATGACCAAAACTTAAAACTACCAAGTGCAGGCTACAGATCTTGTTTCTAACACCTAAAAAACAACTTAACCAAGAGTAAATGAAGCAATATCAACACCTAGAACAGACTTAAACTGAAAATGCATTCTAAACTGAACTAATGATAACAGATTTAAACCATCAACTAGCAAACTTGATAAAAATTAGATTAAGCCTAACTAAGCTCTTAAATCCTACTCTTATAAACCTAATATGAGATTTAAAATGAAATCAAAGGACCAAATGGCCTCAAGCAGTACTAACTTGAGTTAGTACTGCTTGACCCAAACACTCCCTTATATCCCTCAAATTCATACTTAGCTTATAAAAATGAGATTTAATGAACAAAGATCAAATACCAGATATCAATAAGCTATAATAAGACCTAATGAACAAGTTTTAACTACTAAATAAGCAGAAACAATAAGCTAACTATCTATGCTAATATTTTGAAAATTTTTAACTGATTTGTAACAAAAATATGTAAACTAAGCTTTTAACTAACAAGTGAACAAAATAAGCAATAAATGACAATAATAGGCAGTAATAAGCTAATCTAAGCAATATTAATCAGACAATAAGCAATAATAAGCTGAAATGCAAAGTAAGGTTTAAAAAGTAAAATAGAGAACTCACAAATGCCTTTGCACAAACAAGTCTTTAGAATGCTCTTTTGAGCTAATCAACAAGCTCCAGCTTATCCTAGGATAAGCTGGTGTGGTCTTGGAAGCCCATCCAGATCTGGCTTCCCTTCCTTATTTATGCTAAGGTAAATTTAAGGAGTGGAATTTATTGATTAATCAAACTCAGTTAAGCTTTTGTTAGCTTAACTGAGTGTAAACGAACTAGAGTAGCTTAAGAGAGCTTATGAGCTTATATCTAACATGTTAAGAACATGATTGCTTGATAATGAAACAGAATTTAAAGAACAATTTAATATGAAAATAGAATTTTATTAACTTCCAAAGAGATTACACTGCTTTAAAAGGAAATTACATTGAGAAAAGAATAATAAGCTAAAAACAAGCTACTAGACTGAATTAAGCTACTCCTACCCTAAATCTAATCCTACTCCTAGATATCTCATGTGAGTGAGTGAAGCTTCTTATTTATAGCCATGGGGAGAAGGATCTAGACTCATACACGCTCCCTTTGATCTTGACCTTTAATTCCTTCTGATCATTGCTTTCTGATTTGTGGCCGTTAGATGAGAATGTGAGCACACGGATTGCCACGTTGGCAATCCAATCATTTGGCAATGAGTGTGTTTCTTTTACACTGAATTTAGTGCAATTTTCCCCTCTTGGTGTGTTTGTTTGTAGCACACGTGTGATCCATGTTGTCAGAGCTGTCCAATCAAAACCAAGGGGTGACGTTTTGGCTGCTGAGGTGGAGCTTGGTACTTGGTATCTTTGAGGACACGCTTGGACGAGATTCTAGAAGTGAATTTTACCCTCTAATTTTGCTGTGAGGTAATTTTGAGAAGACGATGAATAGTAAAAAAAACTATTCGTGCCTTTTTTTGTTTATTCGTTTGACCCTTTTATAACTGATTGTTTGACTTGGGCTAGTGCAAGGGTTTTGGGCCAAGGTAACTAGTTATGGGCTCGGTTAAAAGAGTTTAAACGTTTAGGGTTAATTTCACACTTTAACGACCGTTAGTTATTTAGTTAACAAGGAACTAACGGTGTTATTATTTTTGGATTTTTTGTGAAAATGGTTTAACAATAAGGGTTGTTTTGGTGTTTAAAGGGTTTTGTCCTTTTGTGAGTTGACCATTGTTGACCAGGGTTGACTTTTGTTGACCATAGCTTGATAATTCCTGGCTCTTGTGCACTCTTTCCTTCTCGTGTCCGTTTTTGTCCGGTTTTGGCTCTTTTCTTGTGATATTTGCAATATCCGTACCTACACATTCACAAAAGACAAAATACACATATACAAGTATTTTTATGCACATTTTCATCTTTTTAGGGTTTGTTTTGATGTAAAATGGATATGTGATTTCTCACATATCACTCATCAAGACCCGAACGTAGTTACGGGTATGTTTCTCCTAAACCAGCATTTAGCTAGAGTGTTATTTGATTTCGGAGCCGATAAAAGCTTTATATCCACATCTCTTGCCTCTATGCTAAATATCCCGCCTATTACAATAGATACCTTTTACGATATCAAAATGGCTGACGGAAACCTAGTAAGTTCAAACACCGTTATCCAGGGTTGCACCCTAACCTTGCTAAATCAATCTTTCGAAATCGATCTCATGCTGATTAAACTCGGTAGTTTCGACGTTGTCATCTGGTTATCCAAGTATCATGCCAAAATTCTCTGTGATGAGAAAGTTGTTCACATTCCTATTGACAATGAAACTTTGATCATTCGAGGTGACCGAAGTAAGACCCGAATAAATCTCATATCTTGTATAAAAACCAAACAATACATGTCCCGAGGTTGTCAAGTTTTCATGATCCAAGTAATGGAGAAGAAGAAGTCAGACGAGAAGAGATCAAAAGATATTCTCGTAGTTAGAGAATTCCCAGAAGTTTTTCCTGAAGATCTACCTGGCCTCCCTCCCGTTCTCCAAGTAGAATTCAAAATCGATCTAATTCCGGAGCAGCACCTGTAGCCCGCGCACCTTATAGATTAGCTCCCTTAGAAATGCATGAACTATCTAACCAACTTCAAGAATTGTCATACCGAGGTTTTATAGACCAAAGTTTATTCACCTTTGGGAGGAGCTTGTCTTATTTGTTAAAAATAAAGACTGATCTTTCAGAATGTGTATCGATTACCGGGAGTTAAATAAACTTACTGTAAAGAATCGTTACCGAATACCCAGAATCGATGACTTATTCGACCAACTTCAAGGTTCGAGTGTCTACTCAAAAATCGACATAAGATTAAGTTATCATCAACTGAGAGTGAGGGATGAAGATATTCCTAAGACTGCTTTCAGAACAAGATACGGACACTATGAATTTCAAGTTATGCCATTTGGTTTAACTAACGCACCTGCTGTATTCATGGATCTCATGAACCGCGTATGTAAACCATACTTGGACAAATTCGTAATAGTATTCATCGATGATATTCTCATCTACTCTTGTAACAAAGAAGAACACGCAAATCATCTGAGAATAATCTTAGAATTACTCAGAAAAGAGAAACTATATGCCAAGTTCTCCAAGTGTGATTTATGGATCCGCATGGTGCAATTTCTTGGACACTTAATTGATAGTCAAGGACTTCATGTTGACCCCGCCAAGATTGAAGTAGTTAAGAACTAGGCATCTCCCACTACACCCACAGAAGTTCGTCAATTCTTAGGACTCGCCGGCTATTACCGAAGATTCATCCAAGGTTTCTCAAAAATTGCCAAGCCTTTGACTAAATTAACCCATAAAAACAAGAAGTATATCTGGGAAAAAGATCAAGAGACGGCTTTCCAATTGCTAAAACAAAAACTTTATGAAGCTCCAATCTTAGCATTACCAGAAGGAAACGAGACTTTGTCATTTTCTGTGATGCTTCTTCAAGGTCTGGAGCCGTATTAATGCAAAAGAAATAGTCATTGCATAGTGCGTCTGACAACTCAAACTCAACGAAGTTAAATACACCACTTTGGATCTTGAATTAGGAGCAGTCGTATTCGCTCTTAAAATCTGGAGACACTATCTATACAGTACAAAGTGTACAGTTTTCACTGATCACAAAAACCTTTAACATATTCTTCATAAAAAAGAATTAAACATGAGGCAACGCCGTTGGTTAGAATTACTTGTAGATTACGATTGTGAAATCCGCTACTATCTTAGAAAAGCAAATGTCGTAGCAGATGCCTTAAGCGAAGGACAACTTCTGAATCAGTTTCTATTGATCATGACCCTTCACCCAAATTACCAACTCAAATCCTCAAAGCTCAAACCGAAGCAATCAAGGAAGAAAACATCAAAGCCGAAAACCTACGAGGGATGGACAAATCATTTGAAATTCGTCCTGATGGAACTCGTTGTATCAAAAATCGAAGTTGGCTACCACTTTTTGGTGGTTTGAGAGACTTAATCATGCATGAGTCTCATAAATCGAAGTATTCCATTCACCCAGGTTCTGACAAAATGTACCAGGATCTAAAGAAACTCTATTGGTGGCCTAACATGAAGGCAATCATCGCGGAATATGTTGGCAAATGTTTGACATGTTCTAGAGTTAAGGCAGAATGTCAGAAGCCATCCGGCTTACTGGTACAACCAGAGATTCCTATGTGGAAATGGGAAAGAATAACAATGGACTTCGTTACAAAACTTCCCAAAACATCAAACGGACATGACACAATTTGGGTCATTGTCGATCGCCTTACAAAATCTGCACATTTCATACCTACCCGAGAGACAGATAGTATGGAAACCCTTACCAGGTTGTACATCAAAGAAATAGTCTCCCGACCATGGTGTTAGCCAATAGCACTTCATCTTGGGATCGTGGACAGTCATTTCACATCCAGATTCTGGCAATCACTACAGAGTGCCTTGGGTACTCAATTAGACATGAGTACGACGTATCATCCCGAAACCAATGGATAAAAGTGAAAGAACCATCCAAACACTCGAAGACATGCTTCGAGCCTGTGTCATAGACTTTGGAAAAGGATGGGAAAGACACTTACCATTGGTAGAATTCTCATACAATAACAGTTACCATGCCAGTATCAAGGCAACACCATTTGAGGCACTTTATGGTCGAAAGTGCAGATCACCTGTTTGCTGGGCCGAAGTTGGAGATGTTCAAACTCACAGACCAGGAATTATCATGTAACCATGCGAAAGGATAGTTGCAATATTTGACAACGCTTGCAGGCTGCAAGAGATCGGCAAAGAAGTTATGCCAATGTCAGGTGAAAGCCTTTAGATTTTCAAGTTGGAGATCGTGTTATGTTAAAAGTGTCACCTCGAAAAGGTGTCATTAGTTTTGGAAAGCGATGAAAGCTTAATCCCTGGTATATTGGACCATTTAAGATTCTTAAAAGAGTCGGTCCAGTGGCATACAAACTAGAGCTTCCTGAAGAGCTCAGGAATGTCCACAATACTTTCCACGTTTCTAATCTAAAGAAATGCTTATCTGACGAATCCCTTGTCATTCTAATGAAAGAGCTTCGACTCGATGACAAACTCAACTTTATAGAAGAACCAGTGGAGATTATGGATCGAGAAATCAAGCAACTAAGACAAAGTTGTATTCCTATAGTCAAAGTACGATGGAACTCTAAAAGAGGACCAGAATTTACATGGGAACGCAATGATGAAATTCGTGCCAAATATCCTCATCTATTTTCCAACATCTATTCAAAATCTAATTAAATCTCGGGATAAGATTTTTATAAGGATGGGAGACTATAACAACCCACAATTTTCATTAATGTAAATATCCGTCTATTAAATTAGATGCACTGTAATATCCATCTATTAAATTAGATGCACTGTAATATCCATCTATTATAAATATATGACCTTCTTACAGGGAAATTTTTTGCTTTATCTCATAATGCAACGTAACTTGCATCTCTAAAGTAAACAAGCTCACACAACCTCTATCAATGCCATCTATATATATGTTTACATCATGTAAACATCCTAATATGTCAAGCCTATATCCTAATATCCATTATTTACCTAGTTACATTATCCGTTTAAAAAACGTTAAACCTTTTATTCAAAATTTGCTATCAAATCAAGCATTAAACGTTAAGTTTACATCAAAACTATTATATTGTATATGTATTTACATATTAAAATGAAAGTACAAAGCACTTAATGCATGACTTTTAAACCGTAAACTAAACCTAATTCATCAAAACTAATCTAAAACCTAAACCTAAAATAAAACCCTAAACCTATTTCACTTTAAACTAAAACTAATCCCTAACCTAAAAATCGCTAAGCCCTAACCTTAATCCTAAGCCCTATCCTCCAATCCTAACTCATAATCCTAAACCTTAATCTACCCTAAACCCTAACCCTAACTAAAAAATAAAATCCTAAAACCCTAACCGAACCCTAATCCAACCCGATACACCTTTAGCTCCATTTTTACCTATTTTTAACTCAAGCAACCAAGCAAGCACCTCCATGACCTCACCCTTATGTCTCCAAGCTGCTTACAAGTACCTCAACTACTTTACTTGGTCACCAAGAAAGCCACATCACCCCCTTGTTGCTCCTTGTAAGCCGCGACCACAAACACCTCTCCAACACTTCATGGCTAGTTTCTAGCTTATAAGACTCACCCTA
Organism: Tanacetum coccineum; assembly: GCA_026074375.1. Classification (NCBI taxonomy): domain Eukaryota; kingdom Viridiplantae; phylum Streptophyta; class Magnoliopsida; order Asterales; family Asteraceae; genus Tanacetum; species Tanacetum coccineum. The sequence goes on along the minus strand of BQNB010031781.1, from coordinate 27,311 downwards.
CTAGCTCTCCATTGTCATCACCACTAGTCTTGACACGAAGAAAACCCATAACTTGCTCACCAAGGGTCATTCGACCCTATAAAAGGGACGCACCCTTCTCCATTCAAACTCACACCTTTAATCTTCTATCTCTCTCAAAATGAAGTTTTAAGCAGCCAAGAAGGAAGAGGAGAAGCCATAAGAGCAGAAGTGAAGCAAAGAAACCAAGAAACGAAGCCATTCAAGTTGTTACTAGGCGTATAAGTGCTAAAAACCCCATTCGACCCATTTCTCAACCCGTAAGCTCAAATTCTCGTTCAATAAGCTATCATTCTGTTTTATAACTCTTATAAGACTTATTAGATTGATAAGTGCTTAATTACACATATCTTTTACCTCTAAAAACGAGCTTAAATGACCAAAAACAGACAAAAACTGCCAAATATATGTTTGTTTTGCATTTGTATTGTGCAGGAAGTGGATATCAACAAAAAGACAGAAAACCAAGCCAAAATGACAAAACTGAGCATGGAATGGAAAAGACTGTGCAAAATCAAGGCCAAAGTCCAAAAATGCCAAAGTCAGAGTCAAAACAGAAGAATCAGCAGTCAAACCGGAGCCGGAACTGAAGAATACTATTAGATGCAATCTTAACCCATCTGATGGGCCGGGAAAGCCCAATAGTATAATTATGAAGACTGTGAAGACCAAATGGGCCCTCAATCAATTACAGCAGCCCATTTGTGTGCATTTGACAAAGACTGTGAAGACTTTGAAGGCCCAATCTTAGCCCAGTTACAGCCAATCTCAGCCATTGTACACACAAAACCCATCACCTACCTTAGTGGGCCTTGAAAAAGCCCAATCACAAAACCCAAGCCCAAATACACTTTTTTATAAAAATTCAAGGGCCTAAAGTGTAAATTTTAAACCTTGTTTTATAATTAAAAATGAAAAAAAATAAAGAAAAGGGCTAAAAGTGCCAAGTTTGAAAGTTATTTTAAAAAGGAAAAATAGAAAAACCAAACACAAGGGCTGGTTTTGCAATTTACTTAAACTTTCCTTTATAAAGCGCAGGGACCATTTTTGCAATTTCATAAACTTCTCTTTTAAACCCTCTTTTGTTATAAAACGCGGGGACCAAATCTGTCACTTTCCAAACTAGTTTATAACTGAATTTCGGCTTAGATAAAAGGACAAAAGGGTATGAGTTGTAGGGCGAGTTTTGCCTCTTCCCCAAAACATCCATTTAAACCGGCAACAACAGGTATCGAACCCTTTGGCGCCAAAACCATTAGCAGATTCCCATGGTTTTAGGCCATACACCACCCTAGTACACTTCCCAGCCTACCCCTCACCTATACCCACCTCCCACTTGCATTTTTTGCATAGCCAGGTTGGCCAATCTACATAACTCCGCAACCCTTCAATGGTGGATGGTTATACGCAAACTAAAATGGAGGGCTAGGATTGCTTTGGAGACTTTGTACACTCATAGCAAACACAACCCAAGAACAAAGAAAGACTTTGAGCCTCTATAAAAGGAAAGAGAGCAAGCCGAAGTGAAAGAGACCCCTGTTTTTACTTTTTTAGTTTAATTTTAATTAAGTCTGCTTTAAATTATTGTACTCAGTTCAATTTCAAGAGTTTATGTTGTAATATCTTCAGTTTTAATAAAAGTTAAGAGTTTTTGTGATATAGCCATTGTCAAAAGTTTAAAGTCTTATTTAAGCCTTTTTAATCTGTTTAAACTTGTTTAAAAAGGTGTTAAAGTTATTAAGCATCTCTTGTAACAACATTTCTCAGCCTTTACTTCATTAAAAAAGGGCTAAAAACCCGAATTTATAAATTAAGGGGGTGTTTGGTTTAGACCCCAAAATGGGTCATATGAGTTCTTTTATGGGTAAATACCACTCAGCCAACTTTGGCTGAGTGTGTGGAGTTTAATAAGCCACTTTAATCAAGCTTTTTAGTGTAAAAATAAATTTTTAAGGCTCCTTTTGTATTCTGTCAAATTTTCAATAAGCCAAATTAAGCTTAAGGGCTCCAGCTGCTTATGCAGCTTAAGCACACTGTTGTTGTGCTTGTTGTTGTTGTTTCTAGCCATTTTACCCAACCCTTTGTCCTGTCATTTTGATATACTAAGTTCAAGACAAGTAAGCATGTATGCATAATTTGTGAAAACCCTCAACTTTAAGCCCAAAATTCAGCAATTAAAAATCTACATTTATAAACCAAACTTTGAAAATAAGCTCATTTGCCTCCATTGTTAATCTGTTTGTGCTTGGTTTTGGCTAAAAATCACTGATGTGCTTATTTCAATAAGCCAAAATAAGCCCCTTGGCCACTGCCTAGCCTCCCCTGGTGCTGAACACCTAAATTCAGCCCCACTTTTCTAGCTTATTTAATATTAAGCCATAGGTTCTTATTGCTTTTAAACATAGCTTATAGGTAGTTGTCTTAGGATTAGCAGCTTATTTTAGTTAGTAAGCTTATTTTGTTAGCTTATTATAGGCTTAAAGTTCCCCTTTTTCTGTTTTTATAATAAACTGTTTAGATTAGCTTATTGATTTCAGCTTATCTTAAGGCTTATTAGGAAGCCATAGCTTATATTTAGGACTCCCCTTAGCCTTATTAACTGTCCCCCATAGTTGTAGCTTATTTGGCAGCTTAAATCCCAATAAGAAAGAAAAATAAGCTTATAAGCTTATTAAGCTTCTGTCAGTCAAAAAGCTCACTTTTCTAGCTTATTAAGTTAGATTCAGCACTTGTCCCTTTTGTAGAAAATGATAAGCTCAAGCCCATCTACAACTTTCCTTTTTTGACTTTTGGCTAATAAGCCATTTGGACCCTCTTTGAATATCGGGGTCCAACTCAGGGACCATTAGTGTAAATTTCTCTTTTATAGTTAACAATGTTAGTTCCCCTTGTTAGTATGTTGTTACCTCGTTAGTCCTTGCAGTCCTTTCTCTGTTAGTCCTTAGAGTTAACTGCAGTTAGTTTTATTTAATTTAAATAATTAAATTAGGTTAAATTTTAATTAGTTTAATTACTTTAATTTTAAACAGTAACTTTTGGGCATTTTTATATTTTTAGAATTGTTAACTTTTTCTTTATTTAATTTTATTTTTTCAGAATTTTTATAACTTTTATTTTTTGTCTTTTTCTATTTTCTTAGTTTTAATTAGTTATTAATCTTTATAAATTCATAAAAAATCAGAAAATTAATAAAAAAATATTTTTCTTTTTTATAAAATTTTCTTTTGTCATTTAGTGTCTAGGAAAAATATAAAATTTAGTGTAGGCTTTATTTTTCATAAAATTCAGTCTTAGACCCGTTTTACCGAGTGCGTTTTACCGTTTCTTTTCGTTTAGCATTCAAACGACCTCCGTTTTAATTCTAGTTTTTTTTATTTTTCAAATTAAGTTAATTAGAATTTAATTTTGATTTTTAATTTAATTTAGCATTTATTTTCTTAATTTTTAGTATTTAGGTTTCCCGATACCTGATTCTGTTCCCCGTATTTTAGTATAGATTTAATTTTAGGATTTCCCTATAACTAATTTTGTTTCCCGTAGTTTTTAAGATCCCCATTTCCTATATCTGTTTCCCGTAGATTAAATTAGGTTTTATTTAATTAATTTTAGTTGTAATTATATCAGTGTTTCCATCATATCTAAATATTCTCCATCATTCAATTTCTCATCAAACCAGGATTACTTTCAATTGCAGCCTCGTTGGGACATACGACCCGGGAATATCTCTTCCGGAATCTTTTTATCATTGATTCTATCTTGTGTATTTTATCCTTTTGTGGAATTTGACCTTTTGCCTTGGTCAAGGGCATTCGGTTAGGATCTGTATTAGGGTTGCTATATAAGTATATACTAAGAAACGAACCAATTTTTGGCGCCGTTGCCGGGGAGGCATTTGCTACGATTGTTATCCGACTTTGATCTGAACTTGTCTTATTGTTAATATATCATATTAAAAAACACAAAAATATTTTTCTTTTCTTTTTATTAGTACATATCATATAAAAATTAAAAAACCAAAAAAAATCAAAAATATAAAAAAATTGTCCATAAAAATTAAAATTCACTAATTGGTAAAATACCAAAATATAATATTCTCCATCATTCAATTTCTCATCAAACCAGGATTACTTTCAATTGCAGCCTCGTTGGGACATACGACCCGGGAATATCTCTTCCGGAATCTTTTTATCATTGATTCTATCTTGTGTATTTTATCCTTTTGTGGAATTTGACCTTTTGCCTTGGTCAAGGGCATTCGGTCAGGATCTGTATTAGGGTTGCTATATAAGTGTGTACTGCACAACGAACCAATTTTTGGCGCCGTTGCCGGGGAGGCATTTGCTACGATTTCTATCCGACTTTGATCTGAACTTGTCTTATTGTTAATATATCATATTAAAAAACACAAAAATATTTTTCTTTTCTTTTTATTAGTACATATCATATAAAAATCTTTCCTATCCCCTTCTATCTATTTAATTTCTTTATGACATCATTCTATATCGCCTTAAAGCGATTAAAGCATGTTCGGCTTGTGGAAATTTGCACACTTCAGCCTTTTGTTGTTCAAAAGAGAAACTCAAAAACAAGATTCTTGTTCCAATGCCCGAATCGTCTCAACAACACATTAAGATTGAAAGAATTTGTTTCGATTGTGGAGACCTGGTGCATGGTCTTAATTGTCTAGAATGTGACCTGACACGAAAGATATTGGAGAAAGCTTTTCAAAAGTTTCAAAATACTTCCAAGTCATCCAATGACAATTCCAACGTTGTTAATGCTCCTCGAGAGCCATTCGTTGTCAAACAAGACCCCAGTGTCAATTCCTCACAAAAATCTCCACTAATCGACCAAAAGTGTTGTTGCGAGTGTGGTGATTCGTTAGATGGCATCTTTTGTCAACGATGCACTTGTAAGTCTTGTGGGAAAGGTGCTCATGTTGGTTATAATTGTCCACCGAAAACTCCGATTATCTCTAATCCGGAACCAACTGTTGATAAGATCCCACAAGCTCGAAAAAGTGTGCAAATACCAAAGATTTTTGGTCAATGCCAAAAATGTGGTTGCAATGAATATGATGGAGTTTGTTTTTATTGTAAGATTCGGAGTGAAACACCAAATGTTTTAACTCCGTACTCATCTAATAACACTCCCGATTATTCAAACCCATCTCCACAACCCCCGACTCATTCTTATGAGAATTTTGGAAACAATGTTCATTATGGTTACGATTGTTCACCCCAAGTTCCGTTTATCCAATCGGAACTGTGTTACAATCAAGACTTTAATTTCTCACAAAATCCTCAAAGTCTTCAACAACAATTCCTTTGTTGTAACTATTGTGGAGGTCCTCATGAGACTTTTCAGTGTCAACAAATGAATGAAGACTATTATCATGAGCAAAATCCTTGCTATGATTCTAATTCTTTCGGTTTTGACCAATTTCAACCTCCGCAATATACCGTCTATCATCAGATCTTAATCTCTCGAAATGAGACCTTCAAGGAGCTTCTCAACTCTCGAAATGAGCTTCTCAATTCTCGAAATGATCCCCTAAATACTCAAATAGCAACCTTGCATGATCTAATTGCTCAAGCTATACAAATAAAGGAAGAAGAGAAGCGAATTGCAGAAGAGCAAGCGGCTAAAGAGCGCTATTGGAAGATTCCCATTTGTGATGATGATGACGAGGATTATACCATTGCAATCACACCCGTTTTACCAACCAAGGAGCCCGATAACTCTCTAATTATGGAGGATGAGCATCTTGACACAATTCCGGCAACGGAATCAGACGAATTCATAAAGTCTAGTGTTGAAATCCTTGTCCCAATCCCAAGTGAGTCCAAAGGTGTTCCCAAAGTGTGTGATGTGCCTTTTCATGACAATTCTCCGCCTCTTGACATTTCAAAAGATCAATCTGAGGATTTCTCTGATTCTAACGTTGATTCTACTTCGACTGATGAAGATTCCTTCTCTAGTAACGATGTCGAGTATGTTGAGGCATCACCTCCCAATTCTGAGCCAGTTAGCTCGAAGGTGATGGAGATTGTTATTCCAGAAGTTGGAAGGATTGAGGATGACATTCTTTTAATCAAAGACGATACCCTTCGTGAAAAATTGTTGAATGTCAATCGTCTTGTTGCTAAAATCAAAGCATTAAAAGATAATCCCGTTCCATCTTCCGTTGTTGTGACCAAGTCTACCTCCACATTTCCTAACCTTTTCTTGGAGGAGACTAACACCTTTGATAATTCTTTGCCCGAATCGGAAACTTTCTGCTTTAATTTGGAAGAGCCTAGTAGTGGCAGTCCCACTACTCCTTCAGATTTATCTCTTCCAGATTATGAAGCTTTCTCAAACGATCACATTGAAGAGACTAGTAGTGGCAGTACCACTACTTATTCTGATTCTTCTTTTTCTAAATATGATTCGTTCATCTTTGATCTTTCGATCAATTCATATCATCCTTCCAATAGGAGTGATTTTCATGAGGAGTTCGCCGATGAACTCGCTCAAATCATATCTCAACCAGAGTATGATTGTTTCTTTAAGGATGAGCCCGAGCTGGGCAATTTCACAATGGATGTGGTGGGAAATATTTTCCAAACAAAAGAACCAAGAGTTCATGTGCCTAATGTTTTACCCACCCATCCCATCCTGGAGCAAGATTTCATACCCACTAGTGAATTTTTCGCTTATGTTGTATGGATCTTTCTCCCATTTCTTTTCATTCCCGTTATTCCACCTTATCTTCTCTCCTGTGGGGATGAAGACACCATATTTGATCCCGGCATTTCAAAAGTATCATTCTTCTAAGCCGGATGTATCTCATCGGAGTGGAACTTTCATGAAATTCAATACTTATCGTAGTCACTTGAATGAAAGTCCGATGATGATTTTAATTTCCACTTGTTTCCTCAAGGATCCATAAATCCTTGTGATGGGTCAAGCATCGCGACCCTAAACAAGCGCTTCGTGGGAGGCACCCCATGCTTATCCGTAGTTGTAATAAGTGTTGTTGTTGTGTAAGATAGCTTGTCTTTTCCATTACCCGTGTTTCCATGTTGTTGTTATTGTCCAGGATTGCCCGGATTGTGAAGACTCTCAGTTTTGTCATTCATCAAGAGTTTCACATCCTCAGCTTCATTTGGGGAATCCGATATCCTAATCTTATCGACTAACGTTTTATCTTTTGGCATACCTCATAAATGGCCTTAGGATTAATGTAATACCCTTCAAAACATCGAGGACGATGTTTAGTTCTAGTTTGGGGGGGTATCTTCGATTTGATTGTTTCCTGCAGCATTGTTACCACGTAAACCCGTTTTTACCACCAAAATACCCAAAAAAATTTTCAAAAATAAAATAAGTGTTTTGTCACAGTTTCGCTTTTCTTTTGGGTAGAATAAGAATAATTTTTGACTTGATCGGGCGTGTTGAGCCCTAGCTAGTTCCTTTAGGCCAAGCTTTCACGAATTCTATGCTTGAATTTTAAAAAAAGTGAAGAACGATGAGAAATGAATAAGTTAAATACTAGTTTATGTGCCAAGCAGAGATTCGTCTAAAAACTTATACAAGTAACTTTTTTTTCCTCCCCGTAAATTTCTAAATCCCCAATCATACGGTACCCATCAATTTTGATCAACTAAGGTCAATCGAAGGTTTTCAGAAAAAGCTTAATTTGTAACTTGAGATTTCAAAAGCGAGATTTTATATGATTTAAAAAGATTAAAATGCCAAAGAAGCAATGAATCGAAATGTGAATATGCACAATGCATGATATTGAAATTTTGCCATAAAGCATACATTGATATTATGGAGCAAGGTAAAAGTATGTGTCGTGATATACCACTCCGCAAGCAACGAGGTGGGGGTCACAACTAAGACGTCTTAGCTTCTAGTGATGGTGTGTCGTGGATAGACCACCTTAGAAGAAAGGTCTAGGTAGGGTTTCAAACTAGACAAGCCAATCCGTTACCAATTTGGGAATAAAGTGTTGTCGTGATTTCCCACTACGCTAGCAACGGGTGGTTTTCAAACTACAACATCGGACGTTGGTTGTGATATCTTGCTCCGTTAACCACGTGGTTAGGTTTCAACTAACAACGCATTCAATCCCTCCTTCAAGAAGCTTAAGATTAAGATGTTGAATATGTTGCAAAAAGTACTAAAGTTTAAATCTCGTAAATCAAGTAACGAATCCGTTAATAAGTTTGATGCTTTGATCATGATTCATATTAATTCTGACTATGAAAATAAAGTTGGCCTATGGTTAAATTAGTAATGAGTACACACATTCAAACGTAATCCATTTGGAGTTGAAAATTCACAAGTCCATAATATGTAGGGCTAACTATAAACTTATATCGACAATGATCTGTAAATTGCTTTAAGCTTGGAACTTGCGAAAAAATCGAGGACGATGAAAATTAATCCTCAGGACATCCGTAGATCACTCTACTACGCTTCTCATACTAAGATCCCAGTGTTAACAAATAAAGATAAGCCAAACTTGTTTAAAAAATAGAAAAATCCCAAAAATATTAGTTGTAGTGTAGTGAAAATAAAGAAAATGGTGAAAACGGGCTTACGTGTGTACTTCATAACATGTGTAGGACACACAATACCTTAGTTTGGGGATTGAAAAGGGCTTAATTACACATATCCTTACCCTAAAAAACGAGCTTAAAATGACAAAAACAGACAAAAACTAACTGCCAAATATAATGTTGTTTTGCATTCTGTATTTGTGCCGGAAGTGGATATCATCAAAAAGACAGAAAACAAGTCCCAAAATGACCAAACGTGAGCATGGAATGGAAAAGACTGGTGCAAAATCACGCCAAAGTCCAAAAATGTCAAAGTCAGATCACAACAGAATAAATCAGCAGTCGAACCGGAGCCGGAACTGAAGAACACTATTGAATGCAATCATAACCCATCTGATGGGCCGGGAAAGAGCCCTATAGAATAACTATAAGACTTGAAGACCAAATGGCCCAACAATCATTTACACAGCCCCATTTGTGTGCAATTGACAAGACCGTGAAAGACTTTGAAGGCCCAATCCTACCCAGTTACACCAATCTCAGCCAGTGTACACACAAAACCCACTTACACAACCTTATTGGCTTGAAAAAGCCAATAACCAAACCTGTACCTTATGGGCCCCCCAAACCAAACCATTGGGCCCAATACAAACAAAAGCCCAAAATCCTTTTTCAAAACTTTAGGGGCTAAATTGCAAAACTTTGAAAGTTGTTTTAAAAAAAAGAAAATTGGTTAAATAAAACACAAGGGCTAGTTTTGGCGCAAATAGCTTAAACTTTCTTTATTTCTTTAAGTAAAACAGCAGGGCTGAAATAGAAATTAACTAAAACTCTTTTAGTATATAAAACAGCAGGGACCAAAACTGCCCTAACAAACCTTCTTTGTTTCCCCCCTTTTCTTATAAAACGGAGGAACTAAAGTGACACTTTCCAAATTTGTTTATAAAAACTAAAAAACAGGGGTCTCAAACAAAAAGAAAGAGAAAGAACATGGGGACAATACTTGCCTCTTCCGCAACCTTTAACGTTTAAACTGCAACCACTTGTCCTGTACACCCCCGTACCCGCCAAAAACCCAAACACCCCCAGTTCCCCACAGGTTTTTCTACCCAAACCACCATCCCAAGTACTCCACATCCCCCCTCACTCTCACCACTTCCACCTCCCTAGTGCCCAATAACTCTTTCACAGACCAAAATCACACAACCCAAAGTCCCATCCAGCCTGAGAAGGTGGCAATAGAACTCCAAGGGCTATGGAATGTATGAGGCCTTTCTACACTCGCACAAACACAGCCCAATGGCTTTGAGCATCTATAAAAGAAAAGCAGAACCAAGCCCGAGACTCAAGACACCATGTTACACCTTTTTTAGTTAATTTTAATTTAATGTCTTTTAAAGCATTAGTGTAATTCATTACCCTTATACAAGTTTTATGTAATTTCTCTATTGTTAATGAAATTAAGTGTTTGTAATACTTTTGAAATATTGCTTACTAGTCGAATTTACAAGAACCTTATACTGTTCTTTAATTTCTGTTTAAAATTGTTTAAGAATATGTTTAAACTGGTTAAACCCATTTGTAACACAACCTTTCACAGACCATTCCCTTAACTAAAAAATAGTAGAAAAATCGATTTTTTATATAATTAAAGGGTGTTTGGCCATTGCTGACAAAATGGTCATTGGGTTAAACCATGGTCCAAACACATCACCATCATTGGCTGAGTGTGTGGCTTTATTAGGCCAAGTTATATCATAATTTGTAACAAATAAGTTTTTTAAGAACCTTTAATTCTGTCAAAAGCGCTATAAACCCAAATTGAGCTAAATACTATAAGCTGTTAAACAGCTTAAGCACACCTTGTTGTGCTTTCTTTTGTCAATCTAGCCAAAAAAGAAGGCCACTTGTCTTTCATTTTCAAAGTTATCATTAAAAGTTAAGTGTGCATGTATGCATTTTCTTGAAAACTCTCCCAATTACAAGCCCACAAAATCAGCAAGTTTAATTTCATTAAAATGGCACAAAACTTTGGATTAAGCTAAATTATGACCCTTTTCAAACTGTTTGGTTTGATATTGGTAAAAAGCCAAATTAGCTTATTTTGATAATCCCAAAAGCCCCTAAGCCCTACTGCGTATGGCTTACCCTGGTGCTAGCACCATCATAACAGCCTCTTTTCTAGCTTATTTGATAAAGCCTTAGAAACATTTTTGCTTTTCTTTAAGCTTAATAGTAGTTTCTTTAATTCCCCACATCTTGTAGCTTTAACTTCCCCCTTTAGGTAGGCTATTAGGGCTTAAAGTTCCCTTTTTTTCTGTTTTCCTTTAAAACTGTTAGATTAAGCCTTATTATTTTATTTTTTGATTCCCCACCCCCCTTTCCCCCCTGATTTTAGGCTTAATCTAGGCTTCCCTTAGCTTATTTAGGACACCCTTAGGAATAAGTACTTATTCCATTAAGTTTATGCTTCTCACGTTGAAGCCTAAAACCCAAAAAAGCTCTGACAATAAAGCCCATATAGCTTTTGAGCTGACTGTCAGCCCAAAAAGCTCACACTTCTGGCTTTATTACTTTAAATTCAGCTTATGTGCCATTTTAATACAAAAAATGTTCCTCTAACCTGAATAAGTTGCTTTTATAATGTTTTGTTCTAAAAAGCTGTTGGACCCACTTTTAATCGGGGTCCAACTCAGGGACCATTGGTGTAATTATGACTTTCTTGTTAACTATGTTATGACCTTAGTAGACACCCTGTACTGATTTTATCATATTCGTTTGTCCTTGTTGCTTTTCACTGTTAGTCCATTAATATAACAGCAGTTAACTTTTAGTTAATAAATTAATTAATTTAGGTTTAAATCTAATTAGTTTAATTACTTTTAATTTAATCAGTAAAATTTGGGCATTTTCATATTTTTAGATTTGTTAACTTTTTCTTTATTTAATTTTATTTTTCAAATTTTTTAAACATTTATTTTTTGTCTTTTACCTATTTTTCTTAGTTTTTAATAGTTTTATTATCTTTAAAAATTCATAAAAAATCCAAAAATTTAATAAAAAAGATTTTTTTTTTTATCCAAAAATTTTCTTTGTCATTTAGTGTCTAGGAATAAATATAAAATTTAGTGGAGGGCTTTATTATCCTTACAGTCAGTTTAGACCCGTTTTTACCGGTGCGTTTTTACCGTTCTATTCGTTTATCATTCAAACGACCTCGTTTTTTGTCTAAGTTTTCTTTTATTTTTTCAAATTAAGTTAATTAGAATATAATTTTGATGTTTTTAATTTAATTTAGCATTTATTTACTAAAATTTTAGGTATTTTAGGGTTCCCGAAACCTGATTCCGTTCCCCGTATTTTTTAGTGTAGATTTATTTAGGATTTCCCAAAAATAAATTATTGCTTCCCGTATTTAAGTTCAACCATATTAACTAATTAGTTTCCCGTGAAGTTTTTTTTAAGACGCCCATTTTCTTTGCATGTTTTCACCGTAGATTAAATTACGTTTTATTTAAATTTTAGTATAATTATATCAGTGTTTCCATCATTTAATTTTCACATCAAACCATACAAATTTCAATTGCAGCCTATCGTTGGACATACGACCCGGAATATCTCTTCCGAAATCATTTTTTATTGATTCACATATATTTTTTATCTCTAATGTGTAGATTTTGACCTTTTCCCTTGGTTAAGGGGGAATTGGTTATGATGATTTGCATTGAGTTTTGTATTATAATATACTACTATTATGCGAAGCATACCTCCTATCCAATGAATCAATAGTGATGTTAGTATCACCTTGTTCCTCCAGATATGTGTCATTAACAGATTCAGGTTGCTCAGGATGTTCTTTGTCATTGGCAAACACATTATAGTTATCATTATCATTTTGTACCTTTTGCAATGGCTTAGTATCAAAGATGGGTCTAGAATTGTCAGCAACATCTAGAGTAACCTCTTGAATCTTTTCCATGTACAGATAATGTGCTTCTAATTCTTGATCATCAGGTTCATCATCAGTGTCATCCATCCAGTCAGCTTGTTCTGCAATCAACTAAAATCCAGCTTCTACTTGCTTACACAATAGCATTTCCTCCTTGTGATAAGCTGCATGTAACAATTCACATTTCACATCTTTTTTACATCAATAAACATTCAATTGTATATTTTAAACTTTTACGCGTTCACTTTAAATTTTCATCGTTTAGCTAAATCGCGTAAACTAAAAATCAACTTTTAACGTAAACGGGCATCAAACAAATAAAAGTTTACGTTCAACAAGTGTTATAGCACTATTAGAAGTATAATTTATAAATTTTTAAGTTTTATTTTTATACTTTACATAAAACACATCCGGATCGCGTTTTAGGCATCCATGCATACATGTAAACACACAAAACACTTCTATACTTTAACAAATACCCACCATTATACCCAATACCCAAAAATATATTACAAACTTATTTATGCATACATACTAGCCGAATATATATACAAGCACATGATAGAGTGTGTGGGCGGGGGGGGGGGGGGGGGGGGGGGGGGGGGGTGGGGGGGGGGGGGTGGGGGGGGGGGGGGTCATCAAATTAAATCGAGTGATCCAACAACTATCCACTAACAATATAAACAAACAAATTCCTTTAAAAGACCATTGGATCAAAACTCCATTCTTTTCATCACTTTTGTCTTCCAAAGGGGTGTTTGTATTCGGCTGAGTGAAGGAGCAAAAAGGGGGATAAGAAACAAGGCATGCTAAGCTTAAATCAAATCAATCTTACACAAAGAGAACTTGTCACATCATCACCATACAAACCTTACATCCATAGTAATATTTTAAGCTCCAAACCCTTACCCTATTGGTTCCTTAAATCAGACACACCCTTAAGGGATATCAAAACCATCTATTAGTTTCAAATCATGGTATTCTTCTAATCTTTAGGCTATAAATAAGACCCAAAAAGCAACTAGTTCACCCACACTTATCATTTCAAGAAAAAAAAGCACAAAAACCTTCTCTTTGAGCTCCATAGCTCACGGTTCCAACACACACGCATACACTTTGTATTTTTGATTTTTCAAGTATTTCAAGTGTACAAGGTTCATTGAATATGCATATCTAAGAGTGGGGGGGGGGGGAGGGGGGGGGGGAGGGGGGGGGGGGGGGGTTATTGGAAGCTTAGATAATTAGATTACAAGGGTTTATATCAAGAAAGAAAGCTAGTTTTCAATAAATAAAATTAGGTTTTCTTGTTTGAGAGTTTATGTTTTCTATAATTATAGGGTTTAAGACTTTGTTTCTCTTCATCATCCATCTTGTTAAGGTCTTCTAAGAACCCTAAACTTTTATATTATTTCATTTCATGATTTATATAAGTGTTATATAGTTAATCATCACCTAGATTTATTTTTATAAGTTTATAAAATGGATTTTTCACATGTTTATGGTTCTAACTATATATTTCATATATTGTTATGATGTTAAAAAAAACTTGTTAGAATCGAAAAAAACTCATTACAACAAGTATTGGTTAATTATAAAAGGTATAAATAAATAATTGTTGAAAACTTTATTTTATTAAGTTCAAAATACAAAAATATGAAGAATTTTAATTTCTTAGAATATATTCTTGGACATATAATAAGAACTAAAAATATAACACCCAGTTAGTGTATTATTCATATTAGAGGACTTGTAGTAATTATCTTGTTAAAATTTTTATAAAATAAACTTATATATATATATATATATATAAAACCCAAAATAGTTTGCACATTTTGATGAATTCCGACTCTTAAAAAATCTGGAAGTTTATTTAATAAAAATAGTTCAGATCTCATAAGGAGATCGTAAGCAATAACAAAGAACTCGAACAAAATCCGCATTATAAACGCAAAGTTATGATATTTACAAGATTATACGTAAAAGTGTTTTTATAAAAATATTTTAATAAAAACTACAAAGTTTTCGAATCTGATAGAAATTTAGACTCATTTTTCTGTTAAAGTACAACTTATGAGGATTTCAAAACTATAAAGTACACCAAGAATGGATTTAAAACGAAGAAGTTACGCAATTTACAAATTTACGATAAAAAATATTTTTATAAAAGTAATTTTTTTAAAAATTATGTACAAGTTCATAACATGGGGGGAAGCTGTTGGAAAATATTTTTCTTAGAAAGAACTTTTTATTTCAAAGACGTGGACATAAGAATCACTAAAACCGAATTACAACGAAGGACATATGATTTTTATACGATTTTAATAATTAAAATTTATAAAAAGTATTTTTATAAATTTTCACTTACTGTTACTGTTTACATAACAGTACATACAAATACAATGAATGTAATATTTGATTAGATTTTCAAATACGATTCCATACATATAAAGAACGTATAAAACGGAGTTAAAACGAAAAAGATATAAGGTT
Organism: Tanacetum coccineum; assembly: GCA_026074375.1. NCBI lineage: Eukaryota > Viridiplantae > Streptophyta > Magnoliopsida > Asterales > Asteraceae > Tanacetum > Tanacetum coccineum. The sequence continues at coordinate 12,302 of BQNB010031781.1, read as the reverse complement.
TATAAGACTTTATGCACTATTTTATACTTGTGCACTATTTTTGTGAAATCAATTAAACTAATTATATAATATTATTATATAATTATATAAAAGTGTTAAAACAATTATTATTTATAAACGATCAACTGTTGGACAAATTAATATTTTTATAAATATAAACATAATGGCTTGTTTTTCCAAAATACAAATTTAAATTTGTTTAAATTAAATAAATTAAACAAACATGTTTAAGGTGGTGATGTAACCATAAAGAATGATATTTTTTGTAGTTATTCAAAAGTACGTAGTACACATACGACCTATAATAAATCATGTTCTTTTTGGACTATCCGTGACCATTTCACTCATTTGAATTGTATAATCAAAGTTTCCAATCACTAAGGTGAGTTTATAACCTCATGTTTAATTTATTTTACATATAATTTTTTGGGATGAGAACATTCTTGTTTACAAATTCATTTAAATGGTTGAATCAAACTCATTACATGTATCAATTTAATAACTCATTTACACCAATTGATTACATACTCATTTACATATCTCCGGCGAGATACAATACTGGGATTCATTTTTGGGACGCAAGTAGACATTTATAAAAACTGAGTACAATGTTTTGCCTAAGTAAGCGATAACCCACTGAGCCCACTATCAATGGGGAACGTCCATATACTGGATGTATGCGCAAATTTATAAATAGATCTGTTTGGGAATGACATCCTCGTTCAGGAATTGAGGTTACATGCATACTTTGCCGTTTGCAGGACAACGAACGTATATCATTGTCGGATTGAGGTGTTTTCGGGTTTAACATCATCACGGGCAATGAGTTGGCAATTTTAATATTGCAAGTCATACATGCGATCTTCTTGTCATGAGCTTAGGTAAATTTATTGCATTTGTGATATAGCAAGTTTGCTATAATCACGAGAAATCTTAGTTGTCCACACTACTTTTACTGAAACGTCGCTGATTGGTAAACACTTTTTATGGTACTGCGAGTGAAGCAGTGGACAATACATTAATTTGATCCTAAATTTACAAGTACATTTTGGAATATTGTGTACATCACAATTATCATAAATACTCTTTGAACAATTGCGGTCCAACTTTCATACATATATTTTTGTGACTATTATAAGGGTTAAAATGGTCATACACACTTTGCAAATCTTTGGTTCAACAATATACTTTAAACAAGCCTATGAACTCACACCAAATTTTAATGTTGACACTTTTAAACATGTTATTTCTCATAGGTGAATTAGATGCGATGGCTTAAATGATAGCATTGAAGTCCAAACTTTACAAGATTACATTTTAAACGACTCAGTTAAAGGTCGTTCTCTCATGACTTGTGCAATGGTATTATGAAGTAACACTCTCCCGGACATAATTCTACTGCGACATAATTTGGTGGTATATATATATATATATATATATATATATATATATATATATATGATATATATAATATATATGATATATATAATATATATACATACCCCACCTTGCGTACATTTTACACTTATTTATATAAGAGTTATTATAAAAATACTAGAACATTTCTTGAGGCAAAGTATACTATAAGCTCGTATGTCCCAAACATTATTTGAACATTAATCTATCTTATATGATATTTTACCATCATCCATTCATACCATCATTCATTCATACCATCATCCATTCATACCATGATACATTCCATTTCGTCATGTCACGTTTCATCCCTGCCATGAGTGCATATTCATTCACCATGCATCATCTTGCATCACGTTTACCTTCCATCGCCTACACACATCATTCCCTGCATGGTTTCATATAAAGGCGATTTATATAAACTTTTGCTTGTGCAGGTTATGGTTGCACCTAATATTCCTGTCTTTGCTGAGGAGAATCTTGGGGACCCGATCGATATCAGGGTGGATATCATCCACCCAGATCCCGTCGCTGCAATTGCTTTTCCTGCAGCGACCGTTGTAAGGACACTGGCCCAACACGGGGAGGCTATACGGGGCATGCAGGGGCATTTGTTAAGAGTGCCTATACCAAAGATCTGATAGCCTTGCGAGATCCTAGGGTATGACATTGTGCGAGGCGATAAATCATCACTGCTGCTAAATAGAATTAAAACTACGAAGGCAATCAAGAAGGTTACTCGTAACTACGAGAGACAGGCTCTTATTAAGATTGAACAATAGTTGGCTGCGGTTCAGGAGTCCCACCGTCAGGACCGAGAGGACTTCAGGAAGTTCAAGGAGCTCGTGACCAGTCAGTTCGGACAGCGCTCATAGACATCTACTTCTTTTGAGTTATATGACTATAGCTTGTATAGGGAGAGTTGTAGTATTAAAGAAACCAAATACTCTTGTGGGAAAACAAAGAACCTCATTTATCTATCAAGTTTTTAGGAGTTTGAAAATTTCGTCAATCTTATTTCAACTCTCTACTTATTTATGCAAGCCACTTACTAAAATATTATGATTTTATGAAACATTTTACTATCACATGATAAACCAATTTACTATCATTGGCAATTATTCCGCTAACGTTTTATAAACGACAGTACAATCATTCTATCATCACTTTATAAACTATCTCGTTATTATTTCACAAAATAATAAACTACGTTGCTTTCATCACATAAACTATTAATCTACACTATTTTGGCGAAAATGAGTATAACATCGTTAGCCCTCAAATATACATAGCCTGATCACCTATGTATAATTCAAGAAAGTACCATGCCATGCTGAGAAGTAGTCACCTTAAAACTTTTGTCAAAGTTAATTTCCTACTTATATTCTTAAAGAGCAAAGTTTTGTGTGCGTATTCATAAAACATGTCTGTCACGAGAAACCAAGTTAATAATCATAATAACTAGGCGGACCTTTACACCACCTTACTGCATAAAGTCGGCATCATCTCATACCAAATCCTAAGGGTCTTCATGGTATGGACAAGGAGTTAACAACATTAGGATGACCAAATTTACTTAGCACGTATTAGGAGGATTAAGACAAGTATATACACCTCTTCATCAACACTATTCCGGAAGGCAACTCAAACTGCATTGCGGGAAACAATTCTTTTAACACGGGGAGACTGTAACAATTCAAATTTTCACATCTTTTTTTGTCAATAAACATTCAATTATATATTTTAAACTTTTACGCGTTCACTTTAAATTTTCATCGTTTAGCTAAATCGCGTAAACTAAAAATCAACATTTAACATAAATAGGCATCAAACAAATAAAAGTTTACGTTCAACAAGTGTTATAGCACTATTAGAAGTATAATTTATAACTTTTTAAGTTTTATTTTTGTACTTTACGTAAAACGCATCCGGTTCGCGTTTTAGGCATCCATGCATACATGTAAACACATAAACACTTTTATACTTCAACAAATACCCACCATTATACCCAATACACATAAATATATTACAAACTTATTTATGCATACATACTAGCTGAATATATATACAAGCACATGCAAACTCATTCAAATTAAATCAAATGATCCAACAACTATCCACTAACAAGTATACAAAACTATTTCCTTTAACCATTGGATCAAAACTCCATTCTTTTCATCACTTTTGTCTTCCAAAGGGGTGTTTGTATTCGACTGAGTGAAAGAGCAAAAAGGGGGACAAGAAACAAGGCATGCTAAGCTAAATCAAATCAGTCTTACATAAAGAGAACTTGTCACATCATCACCATACAAACCTTACATCCCTAGTAATATTTTAAGCTTCAAACCCTTACCCTATTGGTTCCTCAAACTGGACACACCCTTAAGGGATCTCAAAACCATTTGTTGGTTTCAAATCACGGTATTCTTCTAATCCTTAGGCTATAAATAATACCCAAAAATCAACTAGTTCAGCCACATGTATCATTTCAAGAAAACAAAGCATAAAAACCCTCTCTTTGAGCTCCATAGCTCACGGTTCCAACACACACTCATACATTTTGTGTTTTTGATTTTACAAGTATTTCAAGTGTACAAGGTTCATTGTTAGGCATATCTAAGGTGTATTGGAAGCTTGGATAATTGATTACAAGGGTTTAATATCAAGAAGAAAGCTAGGGTTTCTATAATTGAAATTAGAGTTTTCTTGTTTTGGAAGCTTGGGTTTTCTTGATAAGTTAGGGTTTAGACTTTGCTTCTCTTCATCATCCATCTTGTTAAGGTCTTCTAAGAACCCTAAACTATTCATATTATTCATTTCATGATTTATACAATTGTTATATAGTTAATCATCACCTAGGTTTATTTTATAAGTTTATAAAATGGTTTTTTCACATGTTTATGATTCGAACTAAATATTTCATATATTTTTATGATGTTAAAAACATGTTAGAATGAAAGAACACACATTACATAAGTATTGGTTAATTTATAAAAGGTATATATAAATTAATTATTGAAAAGTTTATTTATTAAGTTATAAATACATAAATGTGAAGACTTGTTATTCTTGGACATATTCTTAGATATATATTAAAGGACTATAAATATACACAAGTTAGTGTATTAGTCATATTAGAGGATTTGTAGTAATTATCTTGTTAAAAAGTTTATAAAATAAACTTATATATATAACCCAAAACAGTTTGCACATTCTATTTTGATTCGAACCCTTATAAAATGTGAAGTTATTTTATAAAAATAGTATATCTCATAAGGATCGTAAGCATATAAAGAACTCAAAAATCCAAATTATAACAAAGAAGTTATGATATTTACAAGATTATACGTAAAAGTGTTTTTATAAAAGTATTTTTATAAAAACTACAAAGTTTTCAAATCTGATAGAAATGTAGATTCATTTTTTTGTTAAAGTACAACTTATGAGGATTTCAAAACTATAATTTACACCAAGAATGGATTTAAAACAAAGAAGTTACGCTATTTACAAATTTACGATAAAAAGTATTTTTATAAAAGTAATTTAAAAAAAATATGTTACTGTTCATAACAGTGAGCTGTTAGAAAATATTTTTCTTAGATAGAACTTTTAATTACGAAGACCTGGACATAAGAATCACTAAAAACCGAATTAAAATGAATGAGATATGATTTTATACGATTTCAATAATTAAAATTTATAAAAAGTATTTTTATAAATTTCCACTTATTGTTACTGTTCCTAACAGTACATATAAATACAATGAATGTAATATTTGATTAGATTTTTCAAATATGAGTCCATACATATAAAGAACGTATAAAACGAAGTTAAAATGAAAGATATAAGGTTTATAAGACCTTATGCATTATTTTTATACTTGTGCATTATTTTTGTGAAATCAAATTAAAACAAATTATATTAATATTAATAATATAATTAAAATAAAAGTGTTACAATCTAATTTTTATTTTAAAACGATCAATTGTTGGACAAATATAATATTTTTACAAATACAAATACATGAACGTTTGTTTTACAAAGTACAAATTTAAATTTGTTTAATTTATTAAATTAAACAAACATGTTTAGGTGGTGATTGTAACTATAAAGAATTTATATGTTTGTGTATAAGTTGATATTCAAAGTACGTAGTACGACATTCGACCTTAATTAATAGGTTTGCTTTCAGACAATCCCGTGACTTCACTCATTGAATATGAATAAATCAAAGTTCATTCACTAAGGTGAGTTTATCGCCACATATTTACTTGTGTATAACATATATTTAACAGGCTTGCTTACAACTTCAATTTACATGGTTTGATTCAAACATCATTACATGTTTTATTCTACAACTCTGTTTACAAATTGATTTACAGACCATTTACCATATCTCATGATGAGATACAATACCGGATCTCATTTGAACGCAAGTGAAGCATTTAAACATAATTAGGTGATTGCCTAAGTGCGATAACCCACTGAGGCCCACTATTCCTGAAACTTGTCAATTACTGGATTGTAAGCGCGAATGGTATAAATAGATCTATTTGGGATTGACATCCTCGTTCGGGTGAGTCATGCTTACTTTGCCGGTTTGCTGGACAACGAACGTATATCATGTCGGATTTGAGGTGTTTCGGGTTGAACATCATCACGGGCAATGTTGGCAATTTATATTGCAAGTCCACAACATTTCGCGCTTCAATTTCATGGAGCTTAGGAACGTAATATGCATATTGTGAAAAGATAAGTAAGAGTTATGCTATCTCACCGGGAAAAATCTTATGGTCCACACTACTTTTATTGAACGTCACTGATTGGTAAACACTTTTTATGGTATTGCGAGTGAAGTAGTAGACAATACATTCATTTGATCCTAAATTTACAAGTACATTTTGGGATATTATGTACATCACAATTATCATACATACTCTTTGAACAATTGCGGTCCAACTTTCATACGTACATTATTTATTGAGGCGAATATAAGGGATGAAAAGTCAATAACACACTTTGGAAATTTTTAGTTTAACATTTATACTTAAGCAAACCTATGAACTCACCAACTTTATGTTGACACTTTTAAGCATGTTTTTCTTAGGTGAATTAGATGCTTAGCTTAACTGATGTGCATTGAAGTCCAAACTTTACAAGATTACTTTTCAAACGACTCAGTTAGAGGTCGTTCTCTCATGACTTGTGCAATGGTATTATGAAGTAACACTCTCCCAGACATAATTCCGTTGCGACCCAATTTGGGGGTTTTACACTGCATCCTTTGCCCGTTTCGGTTTATGACATTCCATTGCTACATGTCCATATTCCTTGCAATTATAACACTGAATCCCAGACTGCTGCACCACCTGTGTACCTACATTCTCCCTAGCCCCATCAACATTAACTACCCTCTAATTATCATACCCAGTTCCTCTGTTGATTCTTAGAGTATTATCCTAATGTGCTCTACTAGTGTTTGATGAAGTTCTGAGGTTGTTGTTGGTAGGTTTGTAGATTTTCTTGAATGATAGAGAAATTAAAAGCCATGAGTTTATCAATCTCCTTTTCCTTTGACATTGTCCATCATCTATCACAACCAAAGTAGTTCTTGATCATAAGTGGTGTGGAGGAGAGTTGACAATTGTTTACGTCTGTTTCTAGTAATTAGCGGTTGTGATCTGATTGAGGAATTTTTAGTTAGTAGAATTAGGAGATGGATTTTGAGGATGGTAAACTGGTTGTTGTTGAGCAACAAGTGCAAGTGGATTAGCAGTACGTGCTAGTCTTTCAGCTCTTATCTCGTTGACTTCATTTTGGTGTTGCTTCAGGATGTCATAAAGTTTGTGGTAGGAGACAATCTTCAATTCTTGACTCTTCTTAACAAGCGTCACAAAACTTTGCCATTCTGGTTGTAATTGAAGTAAGAACTGGACATTCACTTGATGATTGGTAACATCACACTTTTTTCTGACAAGCTCATTTATCATCTTGTAGAACCTTGAGTAATACGATTCAAGTGATTCACCATCCCGTGATGTGAATTTTCTAAACTCCCAATACAAATTGGTTTCAGGATCTTAAACATTGATTGATTCAACCTGTTTCAACCTTTCAATTGCTTTCCACATCTTACATGCATTTAGACAAGCATCAACTATGGAGTAGATATCATTATTTATCCCTGTGAGAATTATCTGAACAGCTTCAGCTTCAGCATCTAGTTGGTTCCTTATGTCTTGTGACACATTCTTATAGTTCTCCATGTACCCTTCTGTAGTGGTTTCTGAACTACCCTCTGCAACTAGAATAGTCTTCTCAGTCCATTTGAATTTGTAGGGTGGATTCTGGAGCCAATAGTGGATGAGTTCATTGTTAGGTTTGGTGTCGATGTATCTCTTGATTCTGGATTTCCACTGAACTTAATTACTAAGTGCTAACATTGGTGGACGGTCTTTACCACTTGCTTCCATGATGGCATTATGAAGAGCATTTTATGTTTGAGTTTACAAGTTGGTATTGGTATTTGACATTTTGATGTTGTGAATGGTTATCGGATCTTAAGTTTTATGAAGTGATTGAGATTGTGGTTTAATTAATTCATTTAACGTTCACGGGATTTTACAAATCTATGATTTAAACCGAGAAAAGAAGTAACTTTTAAGGGATTTTACTAAATCAAGAAGAAACCGTGAATGAATAATTGTTTAAAGTTAGGGTTACCGCTGCTTTGGAATCACAAGGACAGAGTTTTGTTTTCTAAATTGCAATAAAAAGCATAAATCTTCGTAAACCTGTGTGACAAACCGCTGTCAAGTGACAAACCGTTGCCAATTTAATTGAACAAACCACTAGCAAATTTATGAACAAGCCGCTGGCAATTTAATTAACAAACCGCTGGCAACTTTAATTATCAAACCGCTGTTGTCTAAACCGCTACCAAAGTTAATGTGGTAAACCGTTGTCAATTACGTAAACTGTTGCCAAAGTAAATTTGGTAAACCGCTGTCAGTTGCGTAAACTGCTGTCAAAGTAAATTTGGTAAACCGCTGTCAGTTGCGTAAATCGCTACCAAAGTGAATTTGGTAAACTGCTGTCACGTTTTCAAACCGCTATAGTTTCGTTTAGTAAAACCGTTGTCTAAGTATAAACCACTGTTAACCTGTTAAATCGCTGTGAATTACGTAAACCGCTGCCAAAGTAACTTTTGTAAACCGCTGCCAAAGTAACTTTTGTAAACCGCTGCCAAAGTAAATACCAAACCGTTGGCAAATTTTGGGACCACTGACAAATCGCTGGCAGTACTAGTTTTTGTTTTCTTGCTTTACTTTTGACTAACAAACAAGAACTAGTACAAGCTTATCCAAAGCTTCTACAAACCGTTGTGAAGAACTAGAAAAAAAATAAGCTTCAAAGCCACGAAATAATCTTAATCACCTAAATAAGCCATGAAAATCCATAGAAATAAGCTATGACCGGTTATAATAAGGAAAGTACATAACTTTTTCGAGTCAAAGGAGCAAAAAAACCCTTAACAAATAACAAATAAGCCAAGAGATTATTAGCTAAAATAAGCTTGAAATAAGTACTTTTTCCACCAAACTAAGCCATGAAAATCAAAAACCAAGATGATAGAAGGGTTTTATGCAAGAAAGTTTCAAACTTTGTAAAACAATAAGCAAAAACAAAGTAAGTCGTGAGCTTATAAGCTTAGAATAAGCCACTATTTTCAAGTAAACCATAAAACCATTCACCTAAAACCCCTTGGCGATTGATACCACATGTTATCCCAATAAGCTAATCCATTACACAACAATAAGCTATACCAATAAGCAAATAAGACGAAATAAGTAAGAAGAGAAGTAGAAAGGAAAGTGAAGAATATTAGATTAGGAAGGAGAGAGTTTGGTGAGTTACACACACATACAAGTGAAGCAAATGTAACCAACATCCTCTCTATGTGTGGAGAGGGTCCTATTTATACCCCTTGCCTACATATTGGCGTATGGGCTTCAATCTTGGGTCGGGCTTGGCTTGTCTTGGGCTTTGAGCCTGAAACCCAGACAATATTAGCTTAAAGACCAAGCTCGTTAATCCCGACTAGCCTATTACAATACAAGACTAAATATTACAAAGACGACTGACGACATTCTTGTTCGACTTATATAAAAATAAGGCTAACATGATCCTTCTCGACGGGTTTCGACAAGAAGTCAACTACAAGAACATGCCATTTGGTGCTACTTTGACGCAAATGACAATCCGATTCCATTCGGTGGGAAACGGTCTGGTTGGGATCTACTATCTCAAAGGAAGAATAAAGGTGATAATTCTTCATGTATCCTATGTAAATAATTAAATCTAAAAACACAAAAAGATTTTTCATTTTATAAAATTTTATAAAAACAAAATAAAAATATATAAAATCAGAAAAACAAAATACAAAATTATAAAATTTCAAAAATACAAAAATATGTTTTCATGACATATCTTCTGTAATCAATAATATTTACGACTTTAGAAATGTCATTTAACAATGACACTGAGTTGTAAATAAAATTCGTACAGAAGTTGTAAAGTGTTTTCAAAACATGTCATATGGCTCACAATTATTTCATATTGTAACCCGCTTTTCATTTTAAAGGAAAGTTTATCGACAAAAAGATAACGTTTCCTCACAACGGAAAATTAATCTTTCTCGGGTATGAACTACTTCATATTCATACAAAGACTTGTATATACTTTGCTACACAACCCATGCTTGCTTAAAATAAGTGTACGTGTCAGTGCATTTATTTGTCAAAATAAGAGAAATCTTATTTTTGGGAAGAATAAGAAACATAATGAGTGTTCTCAAGAATTTGAAAAAAAGGTTTCAAAATATTTTTTCTATCACTCAAACAACGACTACAACTCTTTAAATAGAAAACGGGTCATTGTTAGAGGGAGAGAAAAAGTACTAATAAATAATCTTTTCAAACAATCTTGCAAATCAAGTCACATAAATTATTCGAAAAAAAGTTTTAACTTAACGGATAATAATTTAAGGGGAGCTAATTTATTTTAGCTCCAAGGGCTTAAGTTTTCATAAGTTAATAACTTTAGGTGTTTAAATATAATCTCAAGGATTGTGACTTAGGATTAAAACTACATGCGATCAAATTTTGCCAACACCATAAGTTCTAAAAGGCTTAGGATTGTTTAGAAATAATTATGTAGTTTTAGGAATACAGAAAAGGAAGATATGTTTTTGTTTACACTAATAGTTCCCCAAACTGTTAATCACTAAATTTAATCTCAAAGAAGTAGTAAAATTTGATAAAATAGGTTCACATAGGTATGAAGATTCCTTTAGATAGTCAGTATTCTACAGAAAGAAGTGTGTATATTCGGGACTTAGTTGTCTTTAGTGTTATCATTTCGGCTACTTAGAGGGAGTAATTGTCAACATTCGGGGCTTAGCTGAATTTGATGTTACAATTTATATCATTCTATTACGAAGAACTCTCTGTATCTACTCATCAAAGGATTTCGGGTTCGAGGGGAAACTACAAAAGCTTCTATAAGGAGAAAGATGCGACTGACCAAAGATTGTTGTTTCGGACAGAGTGACAATATTGGTTACTCTCAGGTTTTAGAAAAGGATCGGTTACGTCTCTTAACTCATCTTGTATAAATGTAGTGCAACTTCATAAATATATAGTGTTCGAGTACAATTTTTTCAAGAATTTTTCAATAAATTCAAAATCTTTCAAAATTGTGTACTCAACACTATATCAGGTCCTCAATAATTAAGGGGGATCTTAAAACAATGTTCCAAAAAATCATGCTATAAGAATCTTCTCCCATGTGTTTTAAAATCTCAAATAGCCATTTTATTCCATTGTGTTCAAAAACATCATATGGTATGCTATTTTTGAGGGGGAGAAAAATGGACTAAAATGTAATATATGTGATCATATTTGACTCAAGTGCATCTCATCCCGTGTATGTGCTAAAAAATTTGAGTATTGATGAACATATGCAGGGGGTATTTTTGAAAAGGTAAAACGATCTAGGTACAAATGTTTTGATATTTATATCACAAGTACCCTGATTGAGTTTTTCCAAAATGGTTTTAAGGCAATATGAATAATACCCAAAGACCGACCATGTACTTACTTTTATCAGAATTATAAGGTGGTTAAGTAGGTATTTGTTCCCATGATCCAGCCAGAACCAAAGGGATCTACCCAGGGACATTCCAATAGTTAGATTAGAAGTCCTTAGGTAAGATATGAAAAAAGAAGTAAAGTGAGAAAAGGGAATAATGCGGACTAAGACAGAGCTAACACTAGAACAAACCCAACAAGGTGCTAGTGATGAAGTTTTTTTAAGCATTGAAGGGGTTGAAGAATGAAAAAGAAATGTAAAGATAAAGGGTGAAAATAAAGAAGCCCTCCTTACACTTAGGCAGAAACTGGGTCAACACATATGCTATCAGAAACACTAAGATGTTGTCTGGTATTGAAGATAGTTATCATGGACCTAGTAATGCAATGCACAACCCTCCCTAGCCACTCAAGGTCTCTCAAAAGACTCTTGTTTCATTTCTCACAGAGATAAACGCATTTTTGTCGACTTTCTCACTCTGAGTTAGTTAATATTAAAAAGGTGGCAATCAGCTCCAACCTTCGATTACTAAAACCAAAATTGCACTTATTGAGTCTAGAGCCAAAAGCGATCAATATAAATCTCATAGGACATAATTCCAAAATATACATGTTGTTTCATACATTGTGAACACATGTGAGATACTAAGAGTCCTACGCATTATCCTTGTGATATTACCATAACAACAGAGTGATAACTTACAGTATTCACAGTGACGATGGAAATCCTACCAG
>BQNB010031780.1:0-53702 GCA_026074375.1 Tanacetum coccineum | reverse complement strand
GGACGATCTTTGCACTTTCGTAACGTTTGGGACGAAACATGCAATTTGGCCAGACTTTAGGGACGATTTATGCAATTTACTCCATACATATATAAAGGAAAAAGCAAAAGCTTTATCGAAGTGTTCGGAACTTCAGGATGTCTAAACGTTGAAGTGACTTTGTTGAAAAATCGAAGGTGATTATGAGGGTCTTGTCTACCCGTAAACTTATTACTTTGCACAAGATTGATTAAAGGTTGTTTAAGCTCGAAATTGTTAGCATTAATTGGTGGAACAACTATAGCATCTTCATACCCCTCGATGGGTGCTTGTAACATTTGGGCCATCGTTCGATTGTCGGCCATTGCAACAATGTTTTGATCGACAATTGGTTCTTCTAAATCAAAATTTTCAACAACAACCGGAAGAGTTTGTTGTTGTCGACGTCTTCGAGATTGCGAACGAGTGCGCATAAAAAGGAAAAACTAAAAATCAAAAAGCAAAACTTTACACTAATTTTTATTTTTATTATTTTTTTTAACAATGAATTTTAACGGTTACACGGAAGAGACTTAAACCAAATAATCAACTACTTCACGGTAGCTCTTGAAAATTACTTTTCAAGGTGAGCCGTACTTCGTAGAGACACAAATGGCAAGTGTTAAATCTTTAGTTCGATTTGGGAACCAACAAGTTCACCGGAAATTGAAATGATAATACCTCCGTTTAGAGTATTATATTTTGGTATTTTTACCAATTGGTGACTTAAATTTCTTAATTAAAACGAAAGATTTTTTTTTTATATTTTTGATTTTTTCTAATTTTTTTTATCTTTTACTTATACTAAAAAGAAAAGGAAAATATATATATTTTTTATGTTTTATAATTTTTTTTGATTTTTGATTTATAAAACAAGAATGAAACTTTCGAGGGTGAAAGGATCTTCAAACCAAATAAACTAAAAACGAAGGAATCTTAAACACTAGTCCCCGGCAGCGGCGCCAAAAACTTGATATGCAGTTTTATATACCTAAAATATATATAAAATATAATACTTCAAAGAGCAATTAAGAAAATTCCCTAAGGAAAATTTACTCTCAAAAATATATTTATTATAATATATAGTACGTATATTTAACCGGATAAATATGATTACCCGGGTCGTTTCCCCAACGACTAGTGAAATTGAAACCTCGTTTAAGATTAGATTATGATTTGAATAAGAAAATAGATGATTTGATAAGCTATGACTAAAAAAACAACAATTAAAATGGAAAATTAAAGGCACTAAATCAATTAAACAAATACGAGAAACAATTAAAACTCGACAATTAAGCCATCCTACTAAATTAAAACTTTAAGATTGCAAATTAAGTTTCTAAACCTAAATTATGATAAAAGAAAATTTTAAGAAAAAGAAAAATATTTTTTTAGATTAAGAAAATTACCAAGTTACCCTAGGTAAAATTAACTCTCAAAAATATATATAATATAATATATAATACGTATATTAAACCGGGCAAATATGATTACCCGGGTCGTTTCCCCAACGACTAGTGCAATCGAAACCTCGATTAAGCTCGGATTATGATTTGAATGAAGCAAAGATATTTTTAGTAATCTATATCTACTAAATGAAAAGCAACAAATAAAACTCGACAATTAAGCAAACCTACTAAATTAAAACTTTAAGATTGCAAATTAAGTTTCTAAACCTAAATTATGATAAAAGAAAATTTTAAGAAAAAGAAAAATATTTTTTTTAGATTATTTTTGATTTTTTTAAGAATTAAAAACTATTTAAAACTAATTAGATCCTAGAAATTATAAAAATAATTGAAATTAAATAAAATAAGTAAGAAGAAAAAGAATTACTATTTTTTTCTTTTTAGATTAAAGGATATGATTTTTCTAAAATTTAAATTAATTAAAAAAAACTTAAAAATAATAAAAATATTAAAAATATTATCCTAATTTTTTTTATAAAAATTACTCTAAATAAAGAAAAAGTGCAGAAATTTACTAAAAATAAAAGCCCTAATTTTTATCTTTTTATAAAAGTTTAATTAAACTAATTAAAACTAAACCCTAATTATTAATTAAAATTAATTAAAAACTAATTAAAAACTAACTTAGGGACTAACTGTGTAAAAGACTTAAGGGCTAACGGGGCTAAAGCATTTAACAGGCAAGGATTAACTAAGAAACAATGAAAACAGAAAAATTACAAGAATGGTCCCTGAGGACCTAACCCGATAACAAACTAAGTCCTACTCTAGGCTTAAAAATAAGTTGAAATTCAAAAGTGCTGTTTAGGAAAAACTCAAAAGAGAAAAGTTGTAGAATAAGCTGGTGGAAGTAACTTTAATAAAAGCAATAGGTGCTGAAACCCAAAGATAAGCTCATAAACAGCTTATCAATAAGCTGTTTACAGAAACTAGTGAGTTAAGCTCACTTGTGCTTTTTGACTTACAAAAAGCTCAAATTAAGCTCATTTTGAAAAAGGAAAAGTGATTTAGAAAGCTTAAGATGTGCTTAATCTATCAATGAAAAGAGATTTGAGCTTAAAACACTAGAGAACCACTGAAAATGATGATGAAAGTAGCATACTCAGGAAACTAAGCAATAAGCTCAAAACCAAAATAAGCTCAAATGCTCAAAAAGCAAAGACAGCAATTGAGCATTTGTAAACTTAACAAACAACTTATAAGCAACTAATTTAAGCAATAAAACCTACTACTTCAAGCTAGAATCTAAAATTTAAAAGCTAAATTCTATTGCTAACTGTTTTTGGCTTTTATGAATTTTTGTGACTTTGACAGCTAAATTAAGCTAAGTAAATAAGCTAGAAAATGCAAATTAAAACTTAATCTATAATAAGCTATACCTAGACTTAATCCTACTTGAATTTAAGAACCTAAATCCTACTTTTACTTAACTAAAGACTAATCTAAAAGTGACAGCAGTACTAACTTTTTGTTAGTACTGGTGCACTTTGCACAAGTGCAAACTAAGTAGTGCAGGTTACCTAAGGGTAAACCTGCACTTAGACACACTCAAATAGAGTGTACAACTAAAATGCAAACAAGATCTAAGCCTTTAAAGCTTAGATCAAAATTTGCACAAGTGAAATTTAAAGAAAAATTACCCTGGTGCTGGCACACTTATATTAAGCTCAAACTTTCTAAATTTCCAAATCTAATTTATGAAAACTCATTTCCTAATGTTTTTAACTAGATTCAAAGCTGTCTCAAAAAGGTTTGCACAAAACTTTTGACTTTTGATAGTCAAATAAGCTTATGCCAAACACCCCTTTAAGACTTTGACAGGAATGATTAAGCTAAGATTTATGAATTCTAACTATTAAAACCATAAAACCAGATATTAACTAGCTTATATCAAACTTATTAAACATAAATCAATCAGCTAAATAAGCAATAATTCTAAGGTTTAAACTATTTTCTAATATTTTTGGATTTTATAGTTTTTAATGACAGAAATTGAAACTATGAAGATCTAAGTACTTAAACTAAAGGTAGATGATGAGACATAGATAATAAGCACAAATAAACACTAATGAACACAAATAAGCAGATATCTTAAGCAAATAAGCAAACTATAAGCTAATAAGCATTTGACTACCTAGAAATTTAAAGGACAAAAGGAAAAATAAAGGAAACTTACTCAATCCTCTTAGCTAAACAAGAGGTCTCAATTAAGAGCAGCTACAAGCTCTCCTAGCTTGTTAATAAGCTAGGAGTTAAGTCCATAGAGATCCTTCCCTTACTGATCTCTCTTCCATAAGCTTATAATCCCAAAATACAATGGTAATAGGATTTAAGCTGATTTTAAGGTAGTTTGGGTAAGATTAGGTTCAGTTAAGCTCCATCAAGAGCTTAGAGACTCTTGAGAGCTTATTAGAGCTTATTGGAGATTATGCTTAATAACTTGTAGGAAAATGAAAGCTTATGAATATTGAACCAAAAAAAAAACTTAAAATAGATTAAATACTACTGAATTCATTAATAGAAAACTTGATTACAATATTTAAAAGGAAATTACAAGATTTAAAGTAAAATTAAGCTAAAAATGAAATTAAGCTAAAAACTAGTCCTAAAAGCTACGTGTGTGTGTGTGAGAGGTGAAGGCCTATTTATAGGCTGAGTGAGAAGCTTCTAGGCTCTCTTTCCTTGCTCTCCAATCCTTAATCCTGTCCATCAAATCTTCTAATCATTGGGGCTTCAATTATGGCCGTTTGATCATTGTGTAGACACCTGAAGATTGCCAGCGTGTCATTCCCTTTTGGATGTCATTGTGCTTCTTTTGTGAGTGTTTTAGCACAAAAACCCATATGAATTTGTGCTTTCTCCATTATTGACGTGGCCTTTGAGTGTGAAAGAGCTAATGATTCTCTTGATTTGACCTTAATAACCCTGCCATTGTACTTGAGCTTACTTGAATAGACGTTCTTAGCCCTTAATTTGAGAAAGCCCTCTCGTTTTATCCATGGTAAATCGCGAAGAAGAAGATGAACAGTAACTAGGGCTTTGGCGCCTTTTTCTTTTTTAACTGAGTTGGGTAATTCAGTTGTATCTTTGAGTTAATTACATGAATAGTCCTTGTCTTCTCTTTTTCCTTTTCTAGTTATAAACAATTTTTGGAAATTGCAAAACTAGCCCTTGTGGTTTATTAAAACGAGAAATGGGCTAGGCTAAGTGGGCTTTTAATTGGGCTTTTGGGTTTAATAGGATCCGGGTAAGGTTATTCAAGGGTTTTTCAGGCCCAATAAGCTTTTTGAGGCCCAATAAGGGATGAGGGACTATTTTTGAATATTTATGAGAGTTGAGGGACAAAAGTGAAATATTTTTGGGATTTGTCTTTTATTAGTTGACTTTGTTTGACCACTTTGACTGGATTTGACTGCGGGTTTGACTTTTCTGGCTTCGGCTTTGAATCCTTGGCTTCTTTTTGTACTCTTCTGATTCTCGTGTCCGTGCTTGCCCGTTTTTGACTGTTTTCTTATGATTTTTGATATATCCGTACCTGTACACACAAAACACAAATACAAGCATATTTTTGCCATTTTTGGTCTGTTTTGGGTTTAATTGGGTTATTTTAGGTACAAATGGATATGTGTATTCTACACTTATCAAAGTCCATCGTTATTCTTTCCTATTTCCATTCAGGAATCTCTGGTTATATCAGTAAGCCAGATGGCTTCTGACATTCAGCTATAACTCTAGAGCACGTTAAACACTTGCCAACATATTTAGCGATGATTGCCTTCATGTTAGGCCACCAATAGAGTTCTTTAGATCCTGATACATTTTGTCAAAACCTGGGTGGATGGAATACTTCGATTTATAAGACTCATGCATGATCAAGTCTGGTATGTGCTTAATTAAACATACCTTTTACCTAAAAAAACGAGCCTAAAATGACCAAAATACATCAAAAATGCATTGTATTTGTGTGTTTTGTAATATATGATTGTGTAGGTAACGGATATTCACTAAAGGACAAAAATCAAGCCAAAACGGACAAAACCGAGCACGGAGTTAGAAATAACGTAAAAAGTCAAAGTCAAAAAGTCAAATTCGAAACCAAAGAAATCCTAAATGGGCCAACCCGTACCCATTTAATGGGTCGGGTCAGCCCATTAAGCCTTCATTTATAAAAATTATAAGTTTAAAGTCCAAAAAACCCTTTATAACTTAACCCGACCCAAAACAATTAAAATAAGCCTAAGTACACTTAACCATATAACCTTTAAACCATTTAACACCATTAGTCCCTAAACGCTTTGCACCGTTAGTCCATAAGGACTAACATGGTCAATCCTCATACACTAACCCCGTTACCCTGTACCTTAACTCTGTTATCTCAATCAAACTTTTCCTGCCATAACTACTATTCCTCTATCCCTGTCATTTTCACCTCGACCCCTTCACCCTATAGACAAATCCATCACTTTCCCACTCAACCCCGCACCATAAACTGCCAATTCTACCTTGGCAATCCCTCAACGATTGAGTGGACAAGAGAAATCAAGGGCTTAGATTGCAAGACTTGGAGCCAAAGCAAAATGAAGGGCTTAGATGATGACTTAAAGCTCCTCACAGAAGTAGCACACAAAGAAGAGGATCCAAGACTTTGTTATCTCTATAAATAGGATTCTTGTAAGCCTTTGAGGCATCTAGCTTTGTATTGTTTTTAAGTTAAATGAAAATTTAAGTTTTTATGTTAAATCCTATTTTTAAGTTAATGCATTTTATGTTTTAAAAACGTTTAATAAGCTCACATAAGATCTTTTTATATTTCATTTAAGCTGTTTTACTTAAGCACTATAAGTTTTTCAATAGCTTATAGTGTTTAAGTCTTTTTACCAAGAATCACTCAAAAAGCTATTTTAGATGACAAGCTAAACCTAGAAGGGCTTGTGGGTTTTTACTAGCTTGTTTTAAACAAGCTATAGCTTGTAGACAAAGCTCTTAAGAGCTTATTTGCCCTTGTTTAGAGCAAAGGGCTTTGTAAGTCTGTACTTTTCATTTTTTAGCTTAAAACTGTTTATTGCTTATTTACTTCTTACTTATTGCTTATTGCTGCTTATTTATACTTATTTAAGGTGATTATTGCTTATTGATGCTTGATATTTGTTTAAATTTTCTTTGTTTATGTTTTTCATGAATCTGTCACTTTTTAGTTAAAATTGCTTATTCTTGTTTGCTTATTTTAAGAACTTATTCTTGAGTTTTAATTGCTTTATTGTGCTTATCTTACCTCATGTTTAATAAGTTTTGAGTTTTCATAAGCTTTCAAAGCTTGTTATAAGCTTAAAATGATTTTTCATTTTCTTAAGGGGTGTTTGGCACTAGCAGTATTAACATGAGTTAATACTGCTTGGTGTCTTTTGACCTTTAAGTCAACTTTGAAAAGCTCAAATTAAGACTATAAGTCAGATTTGATAAGTTTTCAAAGTTTAAAATTCATTTTTAAGGTTTTTAGTAGTCATGGTTTGAATCTGTGGATTTTGAGCTTTATAGTTTAGCTTATTTTCTTAGATTTTGATTAGGTACTTATAGTTGTTGTTTTCATGCTTGTTTTTGGTTTAGAATGCAGTAGGATAGGAGTAGTTTAAGAGTTCATTGTCATTTGTGATTTTGGTACAAAACTGTCAAAGGTATTAAGTTAGTTTCAAAAGTTAAAAGTCCCATTTTCATTAGCAAATTTAGGTAAGTTAAAATTAGTTTTAGGATCTGATTTTCATAGCACAAGCTCAATAGGATATAAGCTCAATCTGTTTGAGCTTATTTTGAAGTTTAGCTTTTAATTACTAGCTTAAAATTAGGCCTGAACTTTTGCTTTTAGTCTTTATAAAAACTTGAAAAAAACTCAGTATATACTGAGTGAACAACCATTTTCATAAGCCTTTTTCTAGCTTATTAGTTTTTTAAAATGCTTAATTTTTTCTTTTTCTTATAGCTTATAGTAGTAGCTTTTTCTGTTTTTAGTTTTTAAACCTGAGAGGATAGCTTAAAAGTGCCTTTGTAGGCTGTTTTAGTAGTTTTTGGCCAAAATAGCTTATTTGCTTTTCAAGCTTATGGCTATTTGGATTTTCTTAAGTTTTGTTTAGGACAGCTTATTAGGTTGAATTTTAGGAGTGCTTTTTATCTTACTTAGCTTTAGGCTAGAGCTAATTAGCTTATTACATTTTTAGTTTTGGATTTCAAACTTTAAAGCCTTTTATTCCAATCCTTTTAGCTTATTGTTTAGCTCATATTATTACTTAATTGTGATCCATAAAAGTGCTATTAGGTGTAGGTATATAACTTTTTAGCCTTAATTTTTGTTGATTCCTTAGCTATTTAGTTTTTTAAAAGTTAAACAGTCTAAGCAAAAAGTACGTTAGGTTTTAACCATACGCATTCAGTCACTTTAATATAGCTTATCCGCTTTTGCTTATTTGCCTTTACTTTGTGCTTAATAAGTCTAAAATAACCAAAACAGTTAGCCTTAATTCACTTAGTTAAAAAAAGCCATTCTCTCACTTTCTTTTGCTTATTTCTAGCTTATTTTTGAGTTTTGTAAAAAGTTGTTTTTTTTAAGTTTGTTATTTTAGCTTATTTATTAGCTTTTTAATAAAAAAAATTAATTTTTTTTTTGTAAAAAGAGGGTTCACAGGGGTCAAACCTGTGACCTCCCCCTTTCATAGCCAACACCTTAACACACCACACACTCACCAACTGCCCTGGGGTCTTTTTCGTTTATTACTCCACACTACTTTTCTTTTATACACATTTTAGCCATTTAAGCTTTCAACCCTTTTAGGCTTATTTCCTGCTTATTTAAATAATTTGTTTTCACCATTTTATTTTTCTTAGGATTAGCATTGTCCAAATTACTTTTCATAATTTTTTCAGAATTTTCCAAATTAGTTTAGTAATTTTAATTATTTTTTTAGATTAAAACAGTGTTTAATTCATAATAAATAAAATAAAAGTAAAAAAAATATAATTTTTAAAAAAAAATTCTTTTATCATTTAGGACCTTTAAAAATTAAATTTGCTTTTGTAGGGTTAAAATTTGATAAATTAGGTTTTAGAGTCGCGTTTTTAGGATCCCGTTATCGTTTTCGTTTAAATCTTTAATTGCTTTTAATTGTTGCTTCTCGTTACTTGTTTTTGCTTTTATATTTGTAAAAATAGAATTTAAATCAAAAAAAAATTTGATCATTCAATCACTCGATCACGAACGTAAATTCGATTCTCAATTCACGCCTCGTCGGGAAACAACCCGGGAAGGTTTTGGATATTGCTTTGGTTAAAAGCAATTTTCCTTCTTAAAAACCTTATGGAATACGTACTCTCTCTTCTTAATTGATATTTTGGTTATATATTATATATATGTATTAAGCAATTATTACTATATATATATATGTATAGTTAAAAATACAAATCAATTTTTGGCGCCGCTGTCGGGGAGGTGTGTGCGATTATCAAGTTTACGTTTGAAGATTAGTGTTTGAAGACCCTTCCCCGTGAAGTTATCGTTTTTATTTATGAATATTTTCAAGTAATCAAAAATACCAAAAAAATTGAAAAACAACAAAAACAACCATTGTGTCACTTGTGAAATCGGCTCACCTTTAGATTACAAACTATAAGAGAGGTATAAGGAGGGTTGATCCGACGAACTTCGACCCGAAAGGAGAAGGTTTTTCTAGAGTGCTACCGTGCACCTTTGATTTATCGGTCCCAAAAATATTTTTTCTTGTTTAAAATACATAAAAATCCAAAAAAAATATTCTTCTTAACCCCATTTTGTTTAATTCTTCTCTTTATCCCTCTTTAATTCTATCATCATGTATGGGTTTAAAGAATGTTCGTCTTGTGGAGCTTTGTATAATAGAGAACATTGTTGTTCAAATGTGAGTTCCGTAGATAATTTTGTTCGTGATCCTAATCCGATCTCTTATGATGAAACCCCCGACTCATCTCAACAACCCCCACGTAATTGTTCCAAGTGTGGAGGTCCGTTTGGTGGTCTACATTGTCGACAATGTACTTGTGATCGGTGTAGAAGAAAGTTTATGGTTGAAGTTTGTTCTTTATGTTGTGGTGAAGATGGAAAATTATTCGATAATTGTCCAAACCCAACTCATTTCAAAGATTTTTACAACTCACTTCAACAACCCCAAACTCACTCTGCTGAGTCATTCAATGACAATCCTAACTTTGGTTATACACCTCAAGAACCATTTGTCTATAATCAAGACCCTAGTGAAATTTTTTCACAAAGTCCTCCACAAATCGACCAACGTTATTGTTACGGGTGTGGAGATCCGTTAGACGATTTATTTTGTCAACGGTGTACTTGTGAATTTTATGGAAACAATGCTCATTATGGTTATGATTGTCCACCTCAAGTTTCGTTTATCTATAATCCTGAACCGTGTTACAATCAAGACTTTGATAATAATTTTCCGCAAACTTCACCAAGTCTTCCACAATATCTTTGTTGTACCCGTTGCAGGGGTCCTCATGAGACTTTTCAATGTGATCAATTGATCTTCGATGAGCCTTATTGTGAAAACTGTGGGGGACCTCATATGAGTTTTCAGTGTCAACCAATGAATCAAAATTTCTATAATTCTAATTCTTTCGGTTTTGACCAATTTCAACCCCCGCAGTATCTCGTCAGTTTTCAACCTCCTGAGGAAACTATCCAATAATTTTTTGTAAAGCACGCTCAAGAAATGATAACTACGGTGCAATCCGCTGTGAAAATAGTGATTCAACAACATGAGCAGGCAGTTCAGAAAAAGCAGGAGGAGCAGGCAGCTTTTACTCCATATTGGAAGTTTCCTATTTTTGACGATGATGATGATGAGTATACTATTCAGTATAAGGAATATTTAGAGAATTCGTCTAATGCAATCACACCCGACTTATCAACCGAGGAGCCCGATAACTCTCTAAGTATGGGGGACGAGCATCTTGACACTATTCTGGAAACGGAATCGGACGAAGTAATAAAGTCTAGTGTTGAGGACCTTGTCCCAATCCCAAGTGAGTCCGAGGGTATTTTCGACAATATGTGTGATGTGCCTTTTTGTGATAAAAATCACTTCTATGCCGAGTATGATCTTCTGGAATCTTTGCTTAATCGAGATACTTCGATTGTTTATTCTCCTAAGATTGACTCTCTTCTCGAGGAGTTCGCCGGTGAACTCGCTCCTATCAATCCAATTCCCCCGGGAATTCATGAAGCTGATTTTGATCCAGAAGAAGATATTCGTCTCATTGAGCAATTGTTATACGATGATTATGCTTCGAGTGATGACGATCCTCTTTACAGTGAGGACATCGATTACGTTGAGGCATCACCTCCCGATTCTGAGCTCGTCAGCTTAGAGGAGGTGAAGGACGATATACTTCGTGAGAAATTATTGAATATCTATCTTCTTATTGCTAAGATCGAATCTTTGAATGACAACCTCATTCCTGATTGTGTGCTCAAGTCTCCTTCCCCATTTCCTATCCCCGTTGAGGTTAGTGACTCTTTCTTTAAGAAGTCTAATACTTCTCTCTCTTATTCGGATAATTCTTTACCCGAATTCGAGACTTTTAGCAATCATACGGAAGAGACGAGTAGTGGCAGTACCACTACTCATGCCGATAACTCTCTTCCCGAGTATGATTCGTTTCTCTTTGAGACTGAGCCCGATCAGGGCGAGTTGACTAGCGTTGTTATAGAAGATATTTTTATCTCATTCATCCGTGATCCTCTTTCTCTAGTTTTTGACACTTTGCTCCCATTTTCATCCAAAAATGAGGAAAAAGTTTCAATCCTGGTAGTCTTTCTTCAAATGAGGAAAAATCTCCCCATCTCTTATCTCATCGGGGCTTTAATCCTTCAAAGATCATTTCTGATTTTTCTGAAAGCCCGATGATGATTTCTGGAGGGGACATTCCTATCTTGGATGTTTCGTTTCTCCATTTCTATCCTCCTTGACCAACTCAAGTATGGGGGATCGAGTCAGGCTCAAGACTCGGTTAACAAAAATAAGCGCTTCGTGGGTGGCAACCCATGCTTATCCTAATATAATAATAGTAGTAATGAATAAGTGTGTTGTGAGGAGGCTCGCCTCTTCCTTTCTCGTGTTTTGTGGTTTTTGTTGTATGTCCAGGATTGCCCCGGATTATGAAGCCTCTCGTGCTCGTGGTTTTGTCCTTCGTTCACTCGAGCTTCAATCCTTAGCATGATTATGGGAATCCAATATCCAATCTTATCGACTAACGTTTATCTTTGAGCATACTTAATAAACGGCTTTAGATTTACGTAGAGACCCTTCTTAAAACATTGAGGACAATGTTCAATTCTAGTATGGGGGGATCTATCGATTTGATTGTGCCTGCAGTCGTTGTTTTCACGTAATCCCGTTTTTACCACCAAAATACCAAAAAATGAAAAAATTTAAAAATTTTCAAAAATAAAATAAGTGTTTTATCACAATGTTGACTTTCCTGCTGGGTAGAATAAGAATAAATTTTGACTCGATCGAGCGTGTTGAGCTCTAGCTTGTCCCTTAACTTTTAGACTAAGCATTCGCGGATCTTTTTATTAAAGATTTTAAATTTGCGAAGAACGAGAAATGATAGAGTTAATTATGAGTTAGATGCTAAACAAGGATTAGTTGGAAATCTTAAGAGCTCATAAGTGTAGTTTGTGGCTTTTCTTTTTCTCCCATAAGCTTCTAACAGGACTAATAACACGTGCTCTTTTCTAAAATTAAACTTAAATCGTACGATTTTTGAAGTATAGTCCGATAACATTAATTTATTTAGTCTTGTTCAATTTCTACTTAAATTTTCTAATAAGAATAATTTTCTATATATTCATGGTAATTATTATGTGTTAAAAAAATGAAATGAAAATGAGATATAATATAATAATTAATAATTGCATGGCCTAATAAATAAGTTTACTGCATTCTTGCGACTCACAACCGAATGTTGCTCTTCTTCTTAAATAAGGCACCATAGTAATAATTATTCGAGACTGATAAAAGTTTGTTGCATCTTGCCGGCTCACAACCGATGTTGCAGCCTTCTAAAATGTCGAGGATTTCAATTGTATCATGGTCATGTTAATGCTAAGTATAATATATGTGATTTAATAAATATAGGAAAAATCTTTTTTTCTCAAAATTTAAATATGCTTTTGAACTAAGACTATGTCATAGTAAGTTGTGGTTTTTCTAAATAAAATTTTTGTTTTACGGGAAATTCAAGGGTTTTGAAACCGAAGGTCCGTGAGTTCTGATACTATTCTCTGTGGGGTGTCAAAAGCCTGGTCACCTAAGCCGGTCTCGGCTGGGATGTGCCGAGAAGAAAGTCGCTACATGGAATAATCTCGCCTTCAAAATCATAATTCTTGGGTGGAACGTGATGCATATAAATTTTACAAAACGTTGATCCATGGTTGAAATTCAAAATGGCACATTCACTTAATATATAATAATTGTCGGGAGCGAAAAGTTTCACAAGTTAAAAGTATGAGTAGTGTTAGCATCTTAACTTATATTTAATGGTGATTTCGTTTTTAAGCTTGGTTTGGGACAAGTGAAAAATCGGGGACGATGAATTTATCTTTTTGAGCATTTTAGGATTGAAGTGCTTCTTGTTCTATGGCCCTAAAGTTATGAAAATAACGAAAGTCCATACATTCTAGTTAGTTGCTTAAAAAGAAAAGTATAAAAAAATGAAAAGGATAAAAAAATTATGGTAGTAGTTAGTGTAGATTTATAAAAATGGTCAAAACGAGGCTTTTCAAAACTAATGATTCTTTAATTTCCTTTGATGAACACTTAGCTACTTTTCGACGTAATTAGTCGAGGGGGGTTGAGATTCTTGGTTTTTTAAAGTGTTTACTTATGGCATTGCGTGAGGACACATCAATATCTTAGTATGGGGGATTTTGGTATATGTTTAATTACGCATACCTTTTACCTATTAAAACGAGCCTAAATGACCAAAAACGGACATAAAATTCCAAATATATACTTGTTTTGCTTTGTATACTGTGCAGGTAACGAATATTCACTAAAGGACAAAAATGAAGCCAAAACCGAGCACAAGAATGAAAAGAGCGTAAAAAGTCAAAGTCAAAGTCAAAAAGTCAACAAGTCAAAGACAAAGCCGAAAACGAAGAAATCTTAAATGGACCAACCCGCACCCAAGTTAATGGACCGGGTCAGCCCAAAAGTATTTATTTACTCATTAAAAACCCAAATACCCTTTATTACTTAAACTTGGCCCAATCCTCTTTTAATATAATACTGGCCCAAACAAGTTAACTAAGGCCCAATCCACTTAACCTCCGTTAAAGCCCAACACCCTACAAACCTTACACAGTTAGTCCTCAAGGGCTAACACTGTTAGTCCTTAGGACTAACACATTTAGCCCCTAAACCGTTTTTACCTTTACATCCCTAGTCCTTTTTCCCTCAACCCCCGTTAAATATCAAACGAACAGTAACTCATACCATCTTTCCCGCCAAACCCACAACACTATTCATCTGTCACTCTCATCCCTCAACCCCTGCTCCAACAAACAAAACCATCACTTTCCCCCTCCAACCTCACTTCACAAACCTCCAATTCCACCTTGGCAATCCCCTAATTTTTGATTCGTTGATAAGACAAGGACCAAAATCGTGGGCTTAGATCATAGAACTTGGAGAACAAGATAAATGGATGGCTATAATGAAGACTTCGAGCTCACTCACACAAGAAACACACCTTCAAGACCTAGAACCTTCTCATTCGGCTATAAAAGAGAAGACCATCGGCAGCCAAGGGCATCTTGTTTTTTTAAGTAGCTTTTTATTGTAATTTACAGCTTATTTAAGTTTTCTTTAAGTCTTTTAAGTTTATTATAATTTCCTTTTCAAGCATTGTATTGTTTTAAAGTTTAATGAAATTTAAATCTTTAAGATAAAATCCTGTGTTTTTATGCACTTTATGTTTCAAAAATGTTTGTTAAGCTCTAATAAGTCCTTTTCCTTGTTTAATATGGTTTACTAAAAGCTATTTAAACTATTAAGTGCTTAAGACAACTTCAACAAATTCACCCTCAAATACCTCAGCTTATTTTGAAAGAAAAGCCAAACCTAGAAGGGCTTTTATGACCACAATGATAAGCTCTAAGAGCCACTTAAGCCCTTGTTTAAGCAAAGGGATTTGTAAGTCTCCATTTTTCATTTTAGGTTATTTACTGTTTAGCTTATTAGACAGCTTATTTTCTGCTTTTATTTGCTTAATTATGATTATTAGTGATGTTTATTGCTTATGTATGCTTTCTTGTAGTTTAAATCTTCTTGGTTAATGTTTTTATACAAATCTGCCTATTTTAGCTTAAAACTGCTAATTGAGTTTGCTTATTCAAAAGTGCTTATCTTCTGTTGGAATTTGCTTATTAGTGCTTAATATTGCTTGTTGATCATCTGTCTTTAAAAACCTTGGCTTAAATTAGTTGGAATTAAGTTAAAAATAGATTTTAGAAACTTAAAGGGGTGTTTGGGTTAATAGCCAAAATGGGTCAATTTAGTTTTAAAATTACTTTGGGTCACTAAGCCAACTTTAACACTCTATATTAAGTCATTTTAATCAATTTTAAAAGTTTTCAAAGATTAAAATCAAGTTTTAAGGTGTTTCATACAAGTCTTTAGAATCTGTGGAATTGAAAGTTTTTCAAACTGTTTCTATTGGATCTTTGTTCAAAAAATTGTTTTAAGGTTTGGTTTATGTTTCATTATGAGTTGAAATGCAGGAGTATAAGTGTTTGTTAAGTTTACTTATGCCTTTTAAAAGATTGGTCAAAGCCTTTTAGATAAGCTAAGGTTAGTTTTAGCTTCTGAAATTTCTTACACAAGTAGTTTGTAGTATGAATTTAATCAATTTTAGCTTAATTTGTATTTTGAACTTATTTTAGATAGCTAATTTAGGTTTGCAAAAAGCTCATTTTTCTTTTTTAAAAGAAAACCAAAAAGTGTGCAATTTGCTTAAAACAGCTTTTTCATTTGGCTTATATGTGTTTCAAACTACTTTTTCTTTGCTGATTCTTGTAGCTTATAGGATAAGCTTGACTTGCATATAGGTCATTAAGCCATAAGGATGGCTTAAGGCTTTTAAAATTGAGCTTAAAAGTAGCTTGTTAGCCTTTTTAAACTATTTTCTTATGCATTCTGTCTTATTTGCTTTTAAGTCCTTTTCAGCTTATTATCTTTGCTTATTTTTGCTTATCATAGCTTATTAGGTGTAGCTTGTTATCTGCTTTTGCTTATTTGCCTTTACTTTGTGCTTAATAAGTCTAAAATAAGCAAAACAGTTAGCCTTAATTCACTAAGTTAAAAAAAGCCATTATGTCACTTTCTTTTGCTTATTTCCAGCTTATTTTTGAGTTTTGTAAAAAATTGTTTTTTTAAGTTTGTTATTTTAGCTTATTTATTAGCTTTTTAAAAAGAAAATCAAAAAAAAGGTGCTCATTAGACATAGCTTAGTATCTTGTAACTTATTTTGTTTAAGTTTGAGCTTATTAAGGCTTTTGTGTCAAAACTGTTAAGTGTTAAAGCCTTTTTTAGCTTTTAAGCAAATCTGTCACCTTTAAAGTGCTTATTCCAACTTAAAAATAAGGTTTTATAAAAAGTCATTTCATTAAAGTTGCTTATTTTTAGTGTTAAAAGCTTTTTCATAAAAAAAATTTCAAAAATAAAATAATTTAGGAGTATAGGGAGGCCCCGGGTCACAGGGGTCAAACCTGTGACCTCCCCCCTTTCATAGCTAACACCTTAACACACCACACACTCACCAACTGCCCTGGGGTCTTTTTCGTTTATTACTCCACACTACTTTTCTTTTATACACATTTTAGCCATTTAAGCTTTCAGCCCTTTTAGGCTTATTTCCTGCTTATTTAAATAAGTTGTTTTCACCATTTTATTTTTTCTAGGATTAGCATTGTCTAAAGTACTTTTCATAATTTTCGAAAATAGTTTAGTATTTTTAATTAATTTTTTTAGATTAAAACTGTTTTTAATTCATAATAAACAAAATAAGAAGTCAAAAAAATATTTTTTTTTAAATTTTCTTTTATCATTTAGGACCTTTAAAAATTAAATTTGCTTTTGTAGGGTTAAAATTTGATAAATTAGGTTTTAGAGTCGCGTTTTTAGGATCCCGTTATCGTTTTCGTTTAAATCTTTAATTGCTTTTAATTGTTGCTTTCTGTTACTTGTTTTTGCTTTTATATTTGTAGAAATAGAATTCAAATCAAAAAAAATTTGATCATTCAATCACTCGATCACGAACGTAAATTCGATTCTCAATTCACGCCTCGTCGGAAAACGACCCGGGAAGGTTTTGGATATTGCTTTGGTTAAAAGCAATTTTCCTTCTTAAAAACTTTACGGAATACTTACTCTCTCTTCTTAATTGATATTTTGGTTATATATATGTATTAAGCAATTATTACTATATAATATATATAGATATATATATATATCATATATAATATATGTAAGTTAAAAATACAAATCAGACATACTTATGATTAATATCTGGTCTCTCTATTCTTCTCGTTGGCTTCATCATAAGGTCGATATGCCGTATTTGGATCGATTGGCTTAAATGCACCCTTTGATGGTCTTCGAGAAGTTGTATTAAGCTGATCGTTTTTTTTGTTCCCGTTCTCTTGGCTGCTTCGTGTTCGTCTATGGTTTGGAATGTTAGAAAGCCTTTTCTTGTTGAAATTATTTTATTTCCATCGGGCTTGTTTGTGCTTGTAACAAAAACGAACATACCCTGGATGTAAAACCGGTGGCTTCAGCCTCAGTTTGGTTGTTTGATTTTTCTCTGTTCTTGGTTCGACTGATATTTTGCAAGAGTTTTTTCAAATCCTTTTGCATGTCGCGTCGCATTTAAATCTTCGGAGGAATCTAGAATGTGTTTTTTTGTATTTCTAGTTTTGTACTTGGTTCTTTGTGCTTCTAGTGCCTTACTAGAAGTTTTTTAATATAATTTCAGCCATTCAAAGAAAAGCTATGTCAACCCTAACATGTTTGAACATAACCTGAACCTGATCCATTTAACCCATATATATACTTGGGTTGGCGGGAAATAGGTTACACGGGTTGAATAGGTTAAACGGGTTTCGGGTTGACCTATTTAACCCGTTTTATATACAAAAGTTGACACATTATATGGGTTAAACAGGTTAAATATGTATGTTGGTCGACCCGTTTAACCCGTATAATAAAATACATATAAATTTTAATTTAAGGAAAAATCTTAAACGGGTTAGCGGGTCGACCCAATTAATTTATTTCCAACCCGAACCTGACCTGTTTAATAAATGATTTAGATAGGTTGACTCAAAACCGACCCGAAATCTATTTGACTCAACCCGAACCTATTAATTTTCATGTCGGGTTAGAAATTGCCACCTTTGGTTTCAGCCTTCAGGTGTATAAAAAATGGTTGTTTTGCTACATTGGTACATATACATACACATTTTTTATGAACTTGACAAAAAAACTGATGTTTAAAATCAACAAGGTTTTTAACCCGCGCTTCGCTGCGGAGCGCGAGATTTTATGTTTTTTTAGATTTCAAAACAATAGAATCTATCAACAAACTTTCAACAAAAAAAATGCCACAACCCCAACATTTTGAACTGTTAAATTAGAGTAACACAATCAGATACATATTAAGCCACACCTTAGCTATATGAGTGATGCTGTTATCAAATTGTTTCAATGAACGTGAGATTGTAATCAAGAGCTGTTGTGTTTATTTTTGTCTGCCATCAAGAATAGCATAAAGAACTATTGGTTTTTAAGGGCTGAACAGACTATCACATCTGAAATAGCCTTTTCTCTCGAGCTGAAGTATCTCTCCATGCTTCAACATTCTCATATTTTCATCCCTGACTGCTGTAATCTCTTTCTTACCGTTTGGGTTCAGCGTCAATCAATTTCTCATTGTCTCCCAGCTGCAATAGGAAACATATTATTAACTCCTTTGAAAAATACATACCCATTACAAAGATGGCCTCAGCTTATTATGACCCATTGCCTAACAACCCGACCTGCCCATTATGCCACTTACAATTTAAATGCAAAGCTAAATGTTCTTTATAAATTGTTCAAAATGATTAACTATTAAAAGGAAAAGAGAAGTCCAAAAATACCTTATTTTTCTTAAGTAGGTAACCGAACTCAAACAGAGTTAGCGGAGAAAGTTCATTAATCTCAGGTAGCCACGTAAGTTTGAGTTTGGTGGTCTTATAAATAGATCTCCTAGAGGCAGAACTCCGTTTAGTTCTGTCACATTTCCATCTGAATCCTTCTAAATTTCTTTAATACTTGCATTGCCCCAGTCCATTAAAGTAATATCCAGATTACCCGATATGGCCTAAGCATCAACTATTATGCTTTGAGATTTTACGCACAAATGGAGTCACAGGGCCATTCGACAAAGTCAACAATACACGACCTTCTTTAACAATTGCAGTGTGTCGAGGACAACGGGATCAATTATTTTCTTGTTGATGCTCCACAGTTTATCCCATTCCATAAGATTCAGATTCTTTGACGGCCCTTGTTAAGAAAAAGAGAACAAAACTAAGATCTAATAACTAAAAATGTAGAGATTGTACTTCATTTTAACTCAAGAGTTATGCTTTATACCTAAGAGTCCGGGTCAAACAGGTTAAAAAATAAAGCAAAGAAAGTGTATTATTTATGAACTTCTTACCTGCTCAAGTATGAATTGTATCAATGCATCCATTTTTAGACCTCTGCGTACCATTCCTTGCACAGTCGGGAAATGGGCATCATCCCATCCATCAACCATCTCGTTCTCAACGAACCATAGAAGCTTCTGTTTGCTAAGAGGCGTATATACAATATTTAATCTACTAAATTCATATATATGAACCTTTCTAAGCCCTATAGTCTCTTGAATCCGCAAATACAGATCATTTCTGTCATGATACTCGCTAGATCGAAGAGCATGTGTACCTTGAATAGAATCAACAAACGGACAGCCAAAATCATATGTCAGATAGATTTTGTACTTTGGACCGATTATATGATGTGAGGGTTAAATTGCAACGATAGTAAACTGGATCACGAAGTGACTTGTTTGGATGTTGCATATCAACTTTCCCTCTTAAACAACATTGTAATCCTCTATCTGATCCAGCAAGCATTTTGTTCTATAACTTGTTATTTTCAGCGACTGTGTTGTTTCTACACTTGGAATCAAGCCTGGCCATATGCTCGCTCTGCATTTGCTCACGTGGAGTATCGTGAATAAAAGCTTTTTCTTCTTCGATCAACTTTTGTGCAGTTCCTATAAGCTGTGGGAAGTAATCAGAAGTAAATATGAGCTCATAATTAATACCCATAGTCTCGAGGTCGTTTAAAATATTATATACAAACTCATTATTCTTCTTAGCTGGATTTGTATCATCAAAACGGATGATTTGTTTCCCTTGGTACCTTTGAGCAAAGTCTTGGTTCAATAAAGCAGCCTTTAAATAACCCATGTGGAGATAACCACTTGGTTCAGGGGCGAATCTTAAGCAAACTTTTCCCATCTCTGCATGAGGCAGATAAACTTCGGGTCGTTTACGGGCTCTTAAAACATGTAGCTTTTTCAAATCCATCACCAATAAGAGTATGTCCTTTTAAGGCTTCAATTTAATTATAAACCTGGCAATCAGAGAATGTATGTATTTCACTATTCCGATAGGTTCGTTCCAGAAAATCAAATCGATATAGTAATCATAATCAGGAATCTAGAAGTCGATAAGAACCCTATAAAGGATTACAGAAACTTAACATGCAAACTAAACACATTTATCTGATTATCTCTCGTGTATATTCAGACAAATTAAATCATATGCGTGGCATCTCTAGATTAAAGACACACTCGATCATAATTAGACCCGTTGTACCACACTCATGAACATCAAGTTCTTTTAGCATATAACATAAAAACCCTTATACACTTGAAAATGGCTCTCTTGTGGTCCACTTATTAGCTTTGATCTTACCACATCATATACTTGTTTAGTAGTTAGTACAGAGTAATAACCTTTCAACATGGACATCTACTAACATGTTTTCATAATTTGATTCAGGTTAGATAAGTTGTGCTCAATGAATATAGATTTCCAGATAGAAGAGGTAATCTGATAATACCAAACAGGATGAAAATTACCAATTCAAAAAATAAAACGAGTACACCTGCCAAATATTTGAAGGCAGCGTTCAACATAGCGCTAACTACTGTCAAAATAAGGATGTGAAACTTTTACCTTTTGAGATGTAGGATCCAAATTGAAACCCCAATCATTGTTGGATCCTACATTACCGACATAATAAGCACCTATACCTATTGTCTCCTAAATTACTACGCACCCATAAGACTGAATTCCAGAATCAGAAGAAGAACCTACAACCTTTTTCCTTTATTGATGCAGGATACAAACTGACCCCCAAATTATTGCTAAGCAATTGAGTATCAAAAAATAGAGGACCATTATTCAGGTTTTCAAATTAAGGTTCATTATTTACGTTTCTAAATGCAAATTCAAAATTTATATTTTCAACTTTTCGTTTCCCTCCCATGTTTGAATTCTCGCTCGATTGCCTCTTTAAACCTTTTGAATAACAAAATTGAGATATTATGGGTCTGAATATATCCAAAGCAATGTTAAGTTTTAAAGTTTCTTATTACTTTGTTTTATGGGGGGGGTTCTATTGTGTTATGGGTACAACTTAATTGTTTCTTTGGACCACTAATTCTAAACAAAGATTAGATGTCAGCTTACTACACCAAAGCTAACACTAATGTTTTTTTATTTTTTGATACAACCAAAAGAGTATGCATACTGGAAACCAAAAAAAGCATGCATACATATGAGAAAATAAAAAGCATTAATGTTAGCTTTGGAAACCAAAAAGAGTATGCATACTTGTAGAAGAATGTTCAAGCTCTTATTTTGGCCATATGGTTGAATAGGGAACATACATTCATGGAAATATTTAGGAACTTGTGTTATTCGCTTTTAATGAAATATCTGTAATTATCAAATGCCCTTCATCTGATTTTAAGTGTGATTACACATGCTTACCACATTTTGAAATGGAAATATAATGAAATCACTTACAAAGGGTGAAAAATTTCGCATCTGACTCGAGTCTGCCGAAGCCTCCTATAACGAATATCAAAGCGTGTAATGGAACTCTAAAAGGCAGCGTCATAACATAGGTTGTCCAAGTTTTCCCGAGCGAGTTCTATTAGTCATGAGGGTAAGTGGGGGGATCAAGCAATTCCCCATTGAATCCACATTCTATCAAGCTTCTAAGATCTGCGCCATGCATCATATCAACGTCAGTTTCGTCGTTAGGATTAAGTTGAGCCTGGACTTTTATTCTTCTATCCGGTTTTTCATGTGATGCACATATGTATTTTGTCTGTAGAGTGGACTTTGTATGACTAATACTGGAGAAGGTGGGGAAAGGTGGGGTGGGTGGGGGGGAGAGGGAGGGGGGGGAGGAAAAAAAGGGAGGGGGGTGTGGGGGAAGGGGAAGGGGAAAATGGGGGGAGGGGGGAACATTAGCGTACTCGAGAAAGATCCCGAACATGCGTGCTTATTCTCTTCAGCTCTCCCCACCCTTAACGAAATTTGGTTCAGAGCTCTTTCATTAGGAAGCAGCTTCTGACGTCGCGTGTTCCACAGTTTGAAGTGCCGTATATTCGATTTCTCATTTATCTCTTTGCGTTAAGAGATTAGCTTTTTGTCGAGTCCTACGCAGTGGACCACCCGATCCAATATCATTTTCTAGTACAGAACTTCTATGTTTTAGAGCCTGACAGAGATCGTGAAAACACTGTTAGAAAAAATAGAGGCGGCTATTTCGACCCGTTTACATGTAAATGCGTTGATTTGGGTTATCTTTATCATACATGTCAACTTGGTAGGGATAAAGATTTAACTAAAACAGAATACGGGTCAAGGCAGGTTTACCGTCACCAGAGTGTGTTAAATTGGCATAAACTATCCTAGATCGTTTTAGTTAAAAATACATTGTTACTTAGGAAGTTCTAGACTACTATCATCATTATATAGGTTTGAAAGTCATATTTTTTTCCATGTGAACCAAGTGTACTCTGGATATATGTTTCTGGTTTTAAGGGTGTTGTTTCAAACCTATATAGCCTGTGGTACAGCTTATATGATTTGGGCTATGTTTATTATAAGACCCGCTTTTAAGCACAAAAGATGAGACTATTGAAAATAAGGTCCAAAACTCAAGTAAGCTATAAGCCGGCCCTATAATCTGAAGTAAAATTGTGACTAAAAAGTATAATACATAATTCGCAATTGTTACAATATAAGTATATGAGTTTTTGGCGTATGTTTCATAGGCTCACTTTTATGTGGCTGATTTCAAGACTTTTGGCTTATATAAGTTTATTATATAAGCTTCATATTAAGTCACAAAAAGTGAGTTTACGAAACATAAGCACATAACACTACATTAATACTCCAGCTCATATAAGAGTACGAAACAAACACGCCCCCATGGCAACACTCATGACTTTTTTTTGTTTGTTTTTGGTAACTATGGTTTCGGATTAGCTAAGGGGCTGAGAATGATAACGGTATACAACTAATGAGATAAAACTTCACACCATAGCGACCAAATGTAACAAAACGATCAAATAAGCACCAAGAATCATGTCAAATGATTTGACTGCAAACATAAACATTTAACAACTTATCCTCTTTACAAAACGACCACTCTATACTTCAGTCTCCAAAATACTTAACTATTAACTCATATAAACCCCAACCGAAATCTAATAACAAACGACAATCAATTCAAATAACCGTTAAAACGTCGAGCACAAGGCTACAAATGAAAAACAGGGAGTACCATGGAATAACATAGTTAAACATTTTTTTGTTGGAGAAAATCCATTTCTTTCTCCACCTCTTCCAAACACCTACAAAACACCAAAATCCATTTCAGCAATATAGCAATCAAGCTAGTTATTAATGCATCCCAAAAAAATTCAAAATAAAATCAGAAAAAAGGGGCAAAACCCAACATCATTTTCTTCAAACTCAATTAAGAAAGCCAAAAAAGCAAAATCATGAACAACAAATTATAAGAATAAATCGAACCTTAAATCTTCAAAACCACAACCGAACACTACCCTTTGAATCGAAACAAATTATAAACATTCACAACCTTAATGAAATTAATAAACTTAAGAAAGATTTAAGTGAGATCTGTACTAAACTCTAATTTTGTTGTGTGTGTGATATCATTTTTGTTGTGAAAACAGAAGTATACATACACTAGGGCAAAATAGATATATATAAATACCCGTAATCACCTACGACCAGGGAAAATAAAAAACCCCGGTTCTACCCAACAGTATAATGCCTCCTCGGGGAGGCAATCTTACCTTCTATATATAAAGGTATAATTTCTATGATACTCTGTTACACTTTCTTGTGGATAAAAGGCACAACAATACGTCAATATCCTTACTGTATACTGTAGCATCTTTTAAGTATATAATAGATCAAACGTTAGAGTGTTTCAATTAACCAAATAACTAAAGCCTCTCACACACCATCAAGTGGCAAAAATCATTATTTGGAAAACGTATTACAAATTTTATAACTAGTACTAGATTAGTTCATACGAAGAAGCTGACTTAGTGACTGAGCATGCTTAGTGAGGAAATGACCCCACAAACAAGTACAAATATCCGTTTCTTTCAAGAGGTTCAGATTTGCAACCGGTTAGTACCCGTTAGTCTTTGTAAAGATAACAAGATCTTAAGGTATGAACTCATAAAAATCGAATATAACAACACATACAGAAAAACTTCTTGCTACTTATTGTTTCCACTATAATCAGTATCAACTAAAGAAGCTTATGAGTTATGAGAGGAATTCCAGTTATTCGTTCAAAGTTTTAGATCCGCATTCTCAACCTCTTTTCTAATAGTAGCAATTCCAAAATATTTCAGTGATGCAGGAAATGGGCGACTGCCTTCAACAAGTGCTTCCTTTAACTGTTTGATCAAAATAATAGACAAGTCATTATGTTAATAAGACAATAAACGTAATTTCTTTAGCCATAATTATTATACGAAGATATTTAAGAGCCTGTTTCTCACCTTTTGCAAAGGGATTTAGGCAAACGTGCCCTTTTATGCAATATGAAAGGAACTACATTCCAACTTTGTTTTTCCAAGTCCATTAAAGCTTGAGGTGCCTGCTACATTTATAAATAAACAATAAATAAGTAGAATATATAATAACCAATTATTATACTTGTTTATATTCGTCTCACATTACCTCCCCTACTAGATTAACTATCTTTACCTCTTTCGGTTACTACCAATTCTAAAATCAGACCTTGAAAGAAAACAAGTCGATTAGTAACCAAAAACTCTACACAAACTAATCAAAACTCAAACGTACCAACGAACACTATTGGTTCCAATAACATCGCAGCACTGGTATTAACCAAGTTTAATCATCCCCTTTTACAATTAGTACCAGTTCTAAAATCACTTTTCAAAATGAAACCAAGACGAAAACTAACCAAACACGAACTAATCGAAAACCAAAAGTAACAACAAATCCAAACACAAAAAATCGCTACTAAGTATTATTCCACTAAACTCAGTATCATCAAATCTAACTCATGAATTCAACAACACACAATATGAACAATACAATTCACCTAACTAATTCATGTTCACTGTTCACAAGTCATATTGATAGGCGCATACAACTCACGTACGTATAATCAATGACGTCATCATCCTCATCAGCAACAGGACAATCAATTATCTTATCATCAACTTGAGATGTACATCTAATCTAAAACAATTTCCACGGCTAGTGCATTAAAATTTTGAGTTAACATAAAGTAAATTAACAAAAAAGGTTAAAAAAACAAAAGATTAAAATCTTAATAACATTATTTGTTGATAATGGATACTCACTATTAGTTGATGAGGAGACGATGAACACTCGATCGGCATCTCAAAATCACGAACTGAAAACGAGTTTGTAGGTGACGGCCCGTGTTCTTCACGCGCTTGAAATGTTTCAGACGTTTTCTCAGACTTTGTAGGTGACAGAGCGTGTTCTTCACGTGCTTGAAATGTTTCAGAAATTCGTTCATCACGCGGCTGTATAACAGATTCCGAATATGTCTCCGGTGCACGATACCGCGGCGAAACCGGAACTGAAACTCTGTTCGCCGGAGAAACATCTGGTGGAGAAGACAACGGAGATCTACCGGATACAATTCCGCTAACAATCGACGACGGTCTTGAAGGCGAAATACTCTCAACCACCGGTACTTCAACAGGCGACGGCGCGTGAGCTTCACGCGCGTGTTCATTAGTCGTATTAACACCAATTGACTCGAAATCATGCCTATCGCCACCTGGTTCCGGCGCGTGAGGCGCGTCAACCTCCCTAGTAGCATTCACCACATCAGTCAAAGACCTAAAATCCATAATCCCTTCCAAACCATGAACAGCAAGATGCGTATCATAAAACAATCCGGGAAACGCAATCTCAACTCCTTCAACCGTAATCGGCACATTCACCGGCAACAGCCTATTCACAATCCTTATCTCATGACCTTTCACCAACGTCTCAAACCTATTCTCGCCATACGGAAGCTGCCTCATGTCCTGTAAACTCAACCTGAACGGAACACCGTGAAACCTCAACGCCGTGGTGTAGTCACGTGCAGACATGATCATATCCAGCGCGTAAAGAGCCGAATCAACCGGTGCGAAGAAGGTGAAGTTGTTCCCGTTGATGATTTCGTAATGAAGATCTGTTGTTGTGATTGCGTTGGCGAAGAGATGGTAGCCGCGGATGCGGAGTGCGGTGAGCATTGAGTAGTATTCGCGTTCTGGTACGGCGGTGGTTGTGACGGTTAGGATGAGGAGGATGATGGTTGTTAGGGTGGTTGTTAGGGATGACGTCATCGTTTAGTTTGTTTGTTTGTTGAAGTGATGGAGGGAAGGGAGGGAGTTTGTTGGGATTTGAAATGGTTTTGGGGGGGAAGTGAGTGTTAGAGGGTGCTATTTATAGAGAGTTAAAAAGTTCTATTGGTGGTGGGAAATATTTGCTGCAATTTTTGTTTTTAGCACGGTCAGTATAATTTGGTTTAGAGCACAGAGAGTCGTGGTGTCAAACTTTTGGTGCCAAACTTTAAAAGTGGTGCCACGTTAGCAAAATGGAGTTTGACACCAGAAATGCCATGGCACCAGAATTCAGTGGGAGTGGTTTGGCACTCAGAATTCTGGTGCCATAGCATTTTTTTATTAATTTTTTTTTTGATTTTTTTTAAAATAAAAAATTTAAATAAAACATACATTATATAAAATAATTTTTTTTCATTACGAGAATATAAGATTTTTTTTAAACTTATAATAGAATAAGATTATTTTTAAAATTAAAAAAAATAAATTTTTAGTCTTCTTCTTCTTCTTCTCCATGCGTCTTCTTCCCCATGCTTTTCTTCCACCTGCAAAAAAAAAATATATACATCACAAACGCAAAACACAAAACACAAACACAAACACAAACACACACACACATGAACACACACATAAACGAAAAAAAAAGTAAGTTTGGCGTGGGCTGTTAGCCACGGCGCCAGAAGCCATGGCACGAACCACGGAGTGGTGCGCCATCGGCAATTCCTCGCGCCATAGACTTGTCACACTATAACGCCAACGACTTCCCCTCCCCTCTTTGAGCTGTATGGTTATTAGCTTAAAGCTTAAAATCAAGTCGAAAATGTTTCGATTTTGCTTTTTATAATTCGTTTTGTTTTGGCTGTATCACGTTTAGGTTCCGCAGTCTTGGTTTTTTCTAGATTGAATTTCTTAAATGGTAGAATATACACATAACATAGTTGTTCAAGGTGAATTCGGAGATGTACTGTAGCGAAACCGCAGAGCCAAGGGGCGGACTTGTTGAGAGTGGTGGTACTAGGCAAGCCTACACTCTTCAAAAGGACTCCGGAGCTGAGGCCGATGATTTGGGGATTAAATATTGTTAGATGTGCTTTGGTTATGTGCATTTGCTAGGTGATGTTATTTGCATGCTGTACATCTGTTTTCATATCATTTCATAAAGTTCCTGTTCATTATCCCATATTCAAAATAACAGTTATCGCTAGTCCAGGGTATAGGAGAAAACCGCATAGGTGTAATCAATAAAGATCCAAAATCATGCCAAAAACATAATAGAAGTAAACTAAAAAAGCTAATAGCATTGAAATGCAAAATAGGGTTCTACCATAGGCAAAGCACATCAGCCTTACCTTGCCAAACAAAATTAAGTCGAAGTTATTAAGTAAATCAAGATAATCAAATCATATTAAAACCTGATAATCAAGGGTTAGGTAACGTATATAACCATCACTCTGGGGTCTTCTCTAATCTTCAGCCTCTAAAACGTCAATGAATTAGTTTAATAGCTTTTAAAGTGAGGCGGAGAGAAAAATGTGATTTTATAGGCAAAAAGCCTTAGGGCCTGTGTGTCTACATGACGTATGCTTCTTGATGGCATATGTGGTGTGCCTCTGGATAATTACATCCACGTCATTATCTCTTTAGGACCGTACGACGTGTGCATGGATAAGGCATACGGCGTAAGGTCTTCAACCTCTTGGGTTTGTAATTCTTTGAAGAGAGCTCACGCTCCGTATGCTCTAGGATGACATACGGCGTGTAGATGATCTGGAAATATGACTTCGTCATTTCATGGGTGAATTTGCTCGTTTTTCAGTCTTTTTCGTGAGAACTCATCATTTGCTCCAAATAAACAGTAAAACATATATTTACACTTATTTAGCGTCATATCATATCAAAACAAGGCTAAAGTGATGAATTATCGTGAGGATTTGATAGGCGAAAACATTATAAAGTAAAGAAAGCTATCAAATATGCGCATCCATCTTGACTTATACTGTGTCCTCAAGTAGACTCTGAATTAAACTTACAAAATAGCGTCCAGTAAACTAGAAAATATGAATTAAATATATATACAAAACTCAAATTCAAAACCTATTTAGCTCCCCGACAGCGGCGCCAAAAAATTTATGCGTATAATTGTTTAAATTAATTTTTTAAGTTTTAAATTTATAAAACTCGTCTACCTATGGTCTACAACGCATTAACGAGCAGAGAACCCGATCCTATGTAGTGTAGGTCCGGTTAATCCGAGGGCATTCCCAAGATCTAATGGGCGGCCAATTATCTGAGTTTTAAGGTTGTCACGTTTTAAAAGTTTTTTTGATGATTAATTTGTAAGAAAATAAATAACAGGAATTAAATTGGTTTTACTAATCGAGGGAATTGGTATTGAGGCAGACAACTAAGAAGATGAACGCATTTAACTAGTTAAATATCCTAAGTTCAATTATTGTGATCGCAAGTGCAATGTCTAATTCTTATTTTATATGGCGGTTCTAATATCGACAGACCCGAATTGTCATCAAAACATTTAATATATATCATATGATCTCAATCCCCCGTTGGACACGAAGGTTGGGTATCCAGGCTACATTGATTAACCCCCAACTATTCTAAGTGATTTACCTAATGTCAACATTCCTACTTCTTGAAATTTAAATATCTACTGACAAATATTTACCCGCACTTCTCAAGTATCTAGTCTAACTTTAGGTGGTGATATTGTCAACCCCTATACAACCAAGAAGGGGGAAAATCCTTCACAATCAACCTATTAGTCTAGCATTCGGATGAGCATGGACTAACTAGCCTACTAAGTACTAAACCAAACTCGTATACTATCAAAACGCGGGGATCTAACGACAAACAAATAAGAATTCCATGTAAAACAATGATTAGACAGTGAGATAAAAGATAAATAAACGAAAGTATAATTAATAAATTAAATGCCGAAGAATATATAATAGATCATAATAAATATCATAGCATCAACCAATTAAATCTAGATCAGATGAATCAAAGAAATAATTAAATCAAATTGATCATAAAAAGTTAAAGTATGAATACAAATCTTGTTAGATTAGTGCTCTCGATCCTCTAGTCGAACAACATGGCAAACCCCAAAAGGTTTATATATAAATAATAAATCTAATATACGTATATATATACGTATAGTATATACGAATAGTATGATACTCAAGAATATACGTATATATATATACGTATACGTATACAG
Source organism: Tanacetum coccineum (assembly GCA_026074375.1). Taxonomy (NCBI): domain Eukaryota; kingdom Viridiplantae; phylum Streptophyta; class Magnoliopsida; order Asterales; family Asteraceae; genus Tanacetum; species Tanacetum coccineum. The sequence goes on along the minus strand of BQNB010031780.1, from coordinate 23,870 downwards.
TTATACAAACGTATAATACATATACATATATATACATATACATATACATATCACATTAACATACACACACACACACAAATATACTATAGATATATATAACTATAGATGATTATATATATATATATCTATTGTACAAAAAATAATATATATATATATATATAATATATATAAATATAACACTACACATACACACACACACACATACACACACACACACACGACAAAATATATATAAACATATATATACCTATATATAATACATATATTATACATATAAATATAAAAACAGTAAATCATATCATCAATAAATACATTATATAAATATTTACATCTTATATATAAATATATATATAAAATATATATAGTTATTATATATATATAAGTAATGGTATTTATGTGTGTCTATCTCTATATATATAAATATATATATTATATATATATATATATATGTATGTGTATATATATATATGGTAAGTTGTGTCCTATATATATATATTATATATACAAAAATAAAAACTATCAATAGAACCCGTAGCCTATAATAATTGTTGTGTTAGATATATAAACGTAGTATAATATAGGATAAAGATCAAAATAAAAAAGACAAATATCTCATTTTAGAAAGATAAAAAGGAGTTTTTTTTTTTAAGTTCTCAAAAAATTCTGTCTGAAAAAATTCCACAAGATCGTGTATGTTGGTGCATGAAAAAGTTGTGAAAGAAGTTTTTCTAAAAGTGGATAATTTTGCCGAAATTTTTTTATGAAAAAAAACGTTTGTGCATTAAATCGGTTTTTTGTGCATCAAAAATTCGTTTTTATGCCCAACTATCTTTTGCTTTTAGCTCAAAATTTAATTGCGCCATACAAACTATAACAAGTCGAAAAATTTGTGCATCAAATTTTTTTTTTGCGCATTAAAAAAACGTATAAAAACTCAAAATTAGAAAAACTTCTTTTACAAAAGTTTTATGCACCAACATACCTGATTTAATGGAATTTTTTGGAATTTTTCGAGAACTTTTTTAAAAAAAGTTTTCTTTTTATCCTTCTCACGAATATTTGTCTTTTTATTTTAAACCTTCCTCTAAATATATAAATATATATATTATATATGATATAAGTATAAATATATATATATAAAATATAATATATATATATATATATAAATATATATATAATATATATAATTTATATATATAGAAGGAAGGTTAAAATATAAAGACAAATATTTCGGTGAAAGGATAAAAAGAAAACTTTTTAAAAAGTTCTCAAAAAATTCAAAAAAAATTCCATTAAATCAGGTATATTTGTGCATAAAACTTTTGAACAGAATTTTTCTAATTTTGAGTTTTTGTACGATTTTTAATGCGCAAAAAAAAAAATTGATGCACAAAAAAATTTTGGAGCGCACAAATTTTCGACTTGTTAATAGTTTAGATGCCGCAATATAAATTTTCGAATTTTTTGATGCACAAAAAACCGATTTAATGCACAAAACGTTTTTTTAATAATTTTTTTCGCAAAACTTACCACTTTTTAAGAAAACAAACTTCCTTTTTAACTTTTTTCATGCACAATATACAACATCTTTGGATTTTTTTTCAGAATTTTTTGAGAACTTTAAAAAAAAAAAAATCTTTTTATCCTTCTCACGAATATTTGTCTTTTTATTTGATCTTTATCATATATATATATATATATATATATATATATATATATATATATATATATATATATATATATATATATATATATATATAGGCTCCGGTTCCATTGAGAATGTTTTTATTTTGAGAAGATTGAGAAATCTTCGTTTGAGCAAATTGATTCATATTTTTTGATTTGATTCACAAGTAAACATCATTTAATAGTGAATCGAATCTATAAATCACAAATTTGATTCACAAATCATTGTTAAAATCAAGTTATGGTAAAGATTCATTAAAACTGTACAGATGATTCAGTATTGTAGTTATATCGCAAAATCGAAAGATTTTTAACATTGATTCAATATTTTTTTTACACATTTTGAATTAAAATTGCATTAAGATGAGTTATATGCTTGAAAAACTTGAATCAAAGTTAAATGATATGTGCTTAAACACATAGTTTTTATTTCTTAATATAAAGTTAAAAAGACCAATAATGATCAATAATGATATAAAAATGTAGTGTATTTGTTTGTATTGTGAATTGTGTCTTGCAGGTACCGGATATTTAACAAAAGGACAAAAACAAGGCAAAACGGACAAAACCGAGCACGGGAATAGAAAGAGCATGAGAAATCAAAGCCGAAGGCATATACATTCTTAATGGCTAACCCGTACCCATTTTAATAGGTCGTGTCAGCCCATTAACCTTGTATCTATATACTAAACATAAGCCTTTTATCAAAAGACCAAATCCATTTCTTTTATAAATTATCCTGGCCCGAGTCAAAAGCCCAATCCTTGGTAAACACCTTAAGTTATAAACAGGTCAAAATTTACTGTTTATCTCCCTCACTTTTTCCTCCCTCACTTACATACACAGCAAAAACGCGTAAACGTCTTCAAATCTTAACTGAAAGTCACCGTTTTTGCTTTATTTTCAATCCTTGGTACATGCGAGACATAAAAACACAATACAAACATATTTGCAAGATAATTAACCATATTTTAGTATTTTTAGTCCGATTAATAGTGTTTTTCGGGATATAAATGATGTGTGTTTAAGCACACATCAAATTCTCTCACACTTAGCCATTGCTGGACCCACACGCAATGTTTATAAAACACGCCCGAAAATAAATAATCAAAAACCCCCTAACTTATGACCCATCACAATCAAACAAGAACAGAAAAGGTCTATTAAAAAGGTTTAAAAATCATTTATTTCAAAAACGCTCTCGTTTTAACCACTTTATTCAATAATAAATAAAAATTAAGATAAAAATTAAATAAAATTATTTAAAAGGCTTTAAGAACGGGAGTTCGTCATCTATGATTTTTCACAATCCCCAAACCAAGCTTAAAACGAAATCACAGTTAAATATAAGAATATATGCTAACACTACTCATAAATGCTAATTGTGTACGCATTAGCCACTTTTCGCTCCTTTATTCCTAAATCCTCTTAGGATTTCATTATTATTATTGGTGACAAATAAATTATGTCCTTATTATCATAACGGTTCCTGATTTAGACCTTAATTAGTTTGAAATCCTTTCCTAAAGAGACGATATGGTGAGAATAAGGTCCACATTAGGGTTCTAATTTCGCATGATTTAGGGGTTATCCTTTTTATTTCATCTTAAACAACTCAACTACGAGTCCAGAGACGGAGGCTTTATTTAGATAACCCGGAGTCAAAATTTGGCTTTATTATTATTATTATTATTGCAACATTATTATCCCTCGGTCCTTTAAACAACTGACACATCGGGCGTCCTAACCGACAGAGCCAGTAGTCTTATTTCGACCTTGGTAATTTTCTCGACCTTTTTGAAGATTGACACATCGGGCGTCCTAACGGACAGAGCCAGTAAACTTTTATCAGTCTCGGATTATTATTATTATTATTACTTCAAACCCTTTAACGGTCTGCAATTAGGGGCGTCCTAACCGACAAGCAAACAATGTCTTATTTCGGCTTCAGTTTATTACATTATTATTATTATTATTATTATTATTATTATTATTATTATTATTATTATTATAGCCAAATTTCAATCCCGTGGTCTTTTAGCTTTCGAGACATCGGGCGTCCTAACCGACAAGACCCGGTAGCCTATTTCTCCATAACACTGACAGAACCTCGATGTGTACCTTACTTTCACCAGAAGGAATCTCTCTACTGAAGGATTTATACTAAGAATCGCATAAACTAAAGTAACTTATTTTATGTATTATCTAATTTATATACTTTTATTAGATGGTAGGAGCAAAATTCAACAATTACTATTAACCTCTATGAGACTCTAAAGGATCCATCTTCTTCACGCTAGCATATAACTTATATTTAACTCTTTCATTTTTCGTTCTTTGCAAATAATTGTGAAGTTTAGCAATACGCTTAGTTCTCGAGCTAAGGGAATAGCTTCTAGAGTTTATTACTCAGTCAAATACTAAAAATATCCTTAGTTTTACGGGCCCTACTTATTCTCATATCTAAACAATAAATTAAGAATTTTTTTCAATAAATAAGCAAAAATATTTGTCAAATACGGAGGTTGCGAGGGGGCAGTAGACAGGCAAATGTTCATGTATCAACTTTGACAGAAATACCCTACCACTTAATATGGAAATTAGCCTCAATGTTTCAAAAATATCGAGTTTTTCCCCCACACTTAGGAACGATAAAAAGCAAAATTGCAATAAAATTTCTTAAGTGTGAAAAAGGGAAACAATAATATTATATTATGTGATCGGGATTAAGGGATTTCCAAGGTATAAACATGAAGATGATCGGTGACCGTGTTGATTGGAGGATTAAAAATAAGCACGAAGGTCTTCAGATCAAAGGGTGTCCCTGCAAGCAAAAACACAAACACCCACAAAAACAAAAGAACACTCCCCATACTTTTTCATTTACTAATTACTACTACTAAAACTCACTTATATTTTTATTTACTTAGGAAAGATAGTTTGAAGAATATGAACACGGGTTGCCTCCGAGAAGTCGCATGTTTTTTGTTTGATCGCTAGATTGAATCTAGTGTTATTTCAATTTAGGACCATGGTCTAAACCATCACCGATGTGAGGTTGAGGACTGGTAATAGCAATAATCACCTCTTAGGTGAGTATACAGTAGGACAGTGGTGATGGCATATGATGGATGAAAACCATAAGGGAAAGGGATCTCCTTCACCCTCGTCTCCTCACCCGGACTATGTCAGGAGGAAAAAAAATGGATCAAATCTTTCCATTCCTTAAGCAAAATATGCTTAGGGATCGGGAGTTGTTGTAAATAGCAAGGAAGACTCATCCTATAACTGGAGTCGACTAAGGGGGGTCCAGATACTAATGTCCTCAAAAAACTCCTCATCAAAGAGGTGGATTATCATAACATAAGGTATAATCTTCATTAAAGTTAAAGAGAGGGTGTTTAGAAAGTACATCATAAGATCTCTAGGATTGAAGTCAATTTCCCTATCCCCCGTTGAGAGGGTGTCTAAATGCTCTCCTAAAAGTAAGTCGATATCTACAATAGCATCTCCCAAAACATCAATACACGGTAAGGGTGGATTAATAGGCATACTACACTCTAAATCAGTACTATCAAATGTCAACTCAGACTTCCTTGAGATTAGGACAAGATCATTAACACTAGACTTTATGAACTCGTCATTTTCCCTTTCGAGAATAGTGCTAATAACCTCATCCCCCATTAAGAAGGTGTCTAAAGTCTCTATGGTAGCTAAGACAGGTGGGGGTGGTGTGTACGCAAGTGGCGGAGGTGTGACGGGAGCGGTATAATGATCACATAAACATTATTCCTCGTCAAGAGTCACCTCCGTGTAGTCATCACTCCCCTCAGGTTCTCCTACGCCAACAAGTGGAATGGTCTTTAGAGGTCTAAGCATTTCCTTAAACCGAAGGTCACTTTCCATTTGTAAAAGCTTAAAACGACTATAAAAATCTAAATCCTGAGGGGGCGACTGATCAATATGGTACTGTGGAGATTGGTCAAAATAAGGAAAGTCATAATTGTTACTAGGAGAAGGCTCATAGACAAGCTGGTTCCTGGTTTGACAATCAGAGCTATAATGGGGACCTTCACAGACCTCACAACAGTCAAACTGTTATGGCTGGTCATCACTAAAACTTTGATTGTAGCAAGGACCCTGATCATAAATAGGTGTATTTCCTGCTTGACAATCTGAGCTATAATGTGGACCTCCACAGAACTCACAACAGTCGAACTGTTGTGGCTGACTCAAAGAATAGAATGGAGGTTGGTTATAACCAAAATCTTGATTGTAACTGGGACCCTGATCATAGTTGGTTGTGTTCCCTATTTGACAATCAAAGCCCGGGTGAAGGCTTCCTCCACAATACTCACACAAGTATGTCTAAATCGGGTGTTGTGGGGGTTGGTTAAAGAAATTAGGTGTTTCATTGTAGGAATAAGGGTTTTGGTCATAGACAAACCCGTTTCCCGTCCCTACAATTCTACACCCGGGACAATTTCCACCATTTTGGGGACCCCCGCAACATGAGCAATTATATTGGCCAGATAATATTTGTCTTTCTAATTGTTTCAAAGCTCGAGAAAGTTTTGCCAGTTGCTCATTTAAAGCTTCTGAGTCAGACATAGCAGATAAAGAATTAAACGGATAAGAGAATAAAAAATATAAGAATTAAATGAAATAAAAGGAAAAAGGAGAATATTTTTGAAACTTTTTTGTTGTGGAAAAACTGGTGAAGTTTATGGAAAATAATCAAAGTTTTGATTGAAACACGGGTCCTGATTGTAGACAAACGGGACTTGTGGTGGACAATCGTAACCATAATGGGCATCGTTTCCACATAACTCACAAGAATATGTCTCGTACTGGGGTTGTGGAGGATGGTAAGAAAAATCGGGAGGATTATCAAAAGAATTCGGATTTGAATCATAAATGAATGAATTTCCGGCTCTTGAATTGCAAAACGAACAAAATCCATCTTTAAGATTATTTCCACACCATTCGCAAGTACACCGTCGACAAAGAAAACCGTCTAACGGGCCTCCACACCCGTAGCAACTAGGTTGGTAATATGACGTCATTAGAATTAAACAATATAGAGGATAAGAAGAAAGAATTAAACGGATAAGAGGGTAAAGGAGAATATTTTTAGATTTTGAAATAATACATAAGAAAAGAAACAAAAATAAGAAAGAAAAATATTTTTGGTAATTTTTAATATCTATAAAAGAAAAATAAAAATAAAAAAATATTTTTTTTATTTTTATATTTATTTAAAGAAAATAAAATGAAAATATTTTTGGTATTTTAAAATTTTAATGAAAGAAAATAAAATAGAAAAAGGAAAATATTTTTGGTTTTTATATTTTTTTATAAGTACGAAAATAAACTTTCAAGACGAAAGGATTTCCAAGGCACTAACTACAAACACTTCGCGTAAATCGTACACCTCTCTCCGGCAGCGGCGCCAAAAACTGATTCAATAATTAATATATAGTATATATATATATATATATAATATATAACTAAATAATACCCATATAGTTAATAGGTATAGAGAGTATCCCGTTTGATATAAAAATTGCTTGAGGACAAACAATATTTTATCTCCCGGATGTCGTATCCCGACGAGAGATGAATTTGAAATCCACGAAAGCGTTTTGTTTGATGCTTGAATATCGAATATTTTTTTTTGGTTCTAAACTAAAAAAACTATTTAAAAAATTAGATAGCAAATAGCGAGTAATTAAACGAAGAACGATATATTATAAAAGATATGCTTGCTAAGTGTATTGACTAGATCCTTAAGTGTGAATTAAACATACAATTAAGTCCTTATTGATGAACCAATATCTTTTTAACAAATTATCTTCTCACAACGTTGGCTTATATTGAAAACAACTCTTATTAAGATATCGATTACTAAATTATTACCTAATTATTCTTACGGCTTTTTCCCACTCGAATAACCAAAACAATAATTTAAGTAATATAAAAATCACTAATCAATATTTTCTCCTCTTTATTAATCAGACTTAATTCTCTAAACAATTTAACACTTAGCAAGCATATATAAAAATCTACTCACTACACATATTAATAAAACTAACACTAATCAACAAAACAAACATTTTTAAACTAAATAATAAGCTACAACTACTAATAAGAGAAAATGAAAAGAAAGAAAAACCTGATTGAAGAAAATGGAGACGAATTTAAACCACCCGATCTTATAAACTTAATTAAACACTAAAGATTAAAACTTTATTAGTTTTTTTGACTACTTAGTTAATAAAGCTACAAACTTTATATACTAAATAGCCTTAAAAACTAGGGGTGGCAATTTCTGACCCGACACGAAACCCGACCTGAAACCGACACGAAAATTAGCAGGTTTGGGTTGAGTCTAATAGATTTTGGGTCGGGTTTGGGTCGACCTATCTGACCCGTTTATTAAACAGGTAAGGTTCGGGTTGAGAATAAATTAAGCGGGTCGACCGTCAACACCCCCCCCCCCCCCCGGTTTAACTTTTTTCTAAAAATTAAAAATTATTTATATTTTATTATACGGGTTAAATGGGTTAAAAGGGTCGACCCACAAGCCTGTTTAACATGTTTAACCTGTGTAATATGCAACTTTTGTATATAAAACGGGTTAGATGGGTCAACCCGAAACCCGTTTAGCCTATTCAACCCGTGTAACCTATTTAAGCCGCCAACCCAACTATATATATGGGTTAAATGGGTCAGGTTCGGGTTATGTGTAAACAGGTTAGGGTTGACATGGTTGACCCGATTATTTAAATGGGTCAGGTTCGGGTTGAGCTTATTTGGAAATAAGCAAAAGAAGAGAGAGAGTAGAAGAATAAGCATAAAAAGAAAATAAGCATTAAGAAATAATAAGCATTTAATAAAAACCAACCTTAAACATCTTCATTAATAAGCTCAAAATCTTGATTACAATAAGCTATAAAAGCTTTTACAATAAGCTAAAAATTATACTACACTACTCCTAAAACTAACCTACACTACTATGAAAAAAAATAAACAAAAAACTCACTCAAATGAAGCTGATGCGTCTTGTATATATAGCCCAAGTGGTAGGAGGGCAATTTCATCATTTCAAGCCTTTGTCCAATCATAATGCAAGATCTGGGGGCATTTTAGTCATTTTGTCACTCCAACCGCCACATTTATTTCCTATGATTGGCTCGGAAATGCGTTCCTCGTACCAGCTAATCATTAGCTGTATTATTCCATGTCCACCAACCATAAGCTGCCACGTCAGCTTCTAGAAGGACCCAATGATGGGCTCGGATCCCGAGCCTGCTACAGTACCTCGTAACCGCCTTGACAACCTCGTACTGACAACCTCGGATGAACAGTACCTCGTAACCGCCACCTGAACCTGCAATTAATCATTAGATAGCCACGTGTCACCACCTGAGTGGTGCCACATGGCTTGCCAGCCGTCACCGGAGCCACCACCGGTCAACGGTGGTCAACGGCAGCGATCAACGGTGGTCAACGACGGTCAACCGTGGCGGACCACCGGTCAACCACCGCCGGACCACCGGTCAACGGCGGTTGACCGCCAGTCAACGGTCGGGTCAAATGGTGGCCACCGCTGCCACGTGGCAGCCAAGTGGTACCACGTGGCAACACGTGGCACCACGTGGCAGCTGACGTGGCTAGCGGTGGCCACCATTTGACCTGACCGTTGACTGGCGGTCAACCGCCGTTGACCGATGGTGCGGCGGTAGTTGACCGGTGGTCCGCCACGGTTGACCGTCGTTGACCACCGTTGATCGCTGCCGTTGACCGGTGGTCCGGTGGCGGCTCCGGTGACGGCTGGCAAGCCACATGGCACCACTCAGGTGGTGACACGTGGCTATCTAATGGTTAATTGCAGGTTCAGGTGGCGGTTACGAGCTACTGTTCATCCGAGGTTGTCAGTACGAGGTTGTCAAGGCGGTTACGAGGTACTGTAGCAGGCTCGGGATCCGAGCCCATCATTGGGTCCTTCTAGAAGCTGACGTGGCAGCTTATGGTTGGTGGACATGGAATAATACAGCTAATGATTAGCTGGTACGAGGAACGCGTTTCCGAGCCAATCATAGGAAATAAATGTGGCGGTTGGAGTGACGAAATGACTAAAATGCCCCCAGATCTTGCATTATGATTGGACAAAGGCTTGAAATGACGAAATTGCCCTCCCACCACTTGGGCTATATATACAAGACGCAGCAGCTTCATTTGGGTGAGTTGTAAGTTTATTTTTCATAGTAGTGTAGGTTAGTTTTAGGAGTAGTGTAGTATAATTTTTAGCTTATTGTAAAAGCTTTTATAGCTTATTTAGCTTATTGTAATCAAGATTTTGAGCTTATTAATGAAGATGTTTAAGGTTGGTTTTTATTAAATGCTTATTATTTCTTAATGCTTATTTTCTTTTTATGCTTATTCTTTTACTCTCTCTCTTCTTTTGCTTATTTCCAAATAAGCTCAACCCGAACCTGACCCATTTAAATAATCGGGTCAACCATGTCAACCCTAACCTGTTTACACATAACCCGAACCTGACCCATTTTAAACCTCCATATTATAGTTTGGGTTGGCGGCTTAAATAGGTTACACGGGTTGAATAGGCTAAACGGGTTTCGGGTTGACCGATCTAACCCGTTTTATATACAAAAGTTGGCACATTACACGAGCTAAACAAGTTAAACGGGTTTGCGGGTCGACCCGCTTAACCCATTTAACACATATAATAAAATATAAATAATTTTTATTTTTAGAAAAAAAATGTTTTAAACGGGTTGACGGGCTCGACCCGCATTAATTTATTCTCAACTCCGAACCTTACCTGTTTTATAAACGGGTCAGATAGGTGCTACCCAAACCGACCCAAATAATCTATTCAGACTAAACCTAATAACCTGCTAATTTTCGTCTTGTCGGTTTCAGGTCGGGTTTCGTTGTCGGGTGTCAAGAAATTGCCACCCCTAGTTTTTAGGTATGTAGTATATAAGTTTGTTGCTTTATTTAACTAAGTCAGTCAAAAAAAAACTAATAAAGTTTTAATCTTTAGTGTTTAATTAAGTTTATAAGATCGGGTGGTTTAAATTCATCTCCATTTTCTTCAATCGGGTTCTTCTTTCCTTTTCATTTTTCTCTTATTAGTAGTTGTAGCTTATTATTTAGTTTAAAAATGTTTGTTTTGTTGATTAGTGTTAGTTTTATTAATATGTGTAGTGAGTAGATTTTTATATATGCTTGCTAAGTGTTAAATTGTTTAGAGAATTAAGTCTGATTAATAAAGAGGAGAAAATATTGATTAGTGATTTTTATATTACTTAAATTATTGTTTTGGTTATTCGAGTGGGAAAAAGTCGTAAGAATAATTAGGTAATAATTTAGTAATCGATATCTTAATAAGAGTTGTTTTCAATATAAGCCAACGTTGTGAGAAGATAATTTGTTAAAAAGATATTGGTTCATCAATAAGGACTTAATTGTATGTTTAATTCACACTTAAGGATCTAGTCAATAAACTTAGCAAGCATATCTTTTATAATATATCGTTCTTCGTTTAATTACTCGCTATTTGCTATCTAGTTTTTAAATAATTTAATTAAATTTTTAGTTTAGAACCAAAAACAAAAAAAATATTCGATATTCAAGCATCAAACAAAACGCTTTCGTAGATTTCAAATTCATCTCTCGTCAGGATACGACATCCGGGAGATAAAATATTGTTTGTCCTCAAGCAATTTTTATATCAAACGGGATACTCTCTATACTATTACTATATGGTATTATTTAGTTATATATTATATATATACTATATATTAATTATCGAATCAGTTTTTGGCGCCGCTGCCGGGGAGAGGTGTACGATTTACGCGAAGTGTTTGTAGTTAGTGCCTTGGAGATCCTTTCGTCTTGAAAGTTTATTTTCGTACTTATAAAAAAAATATAAAAACCAAAAATATTTTCCTCTTTCTATTTTATTTTCTTTCATTAAAATTTTAAAATCACTAAATTATTTTCATTTTATTTCTGTAAATTAAATATAAAAATAAAAAATACATTTTTTTATTTTTCTTTTTCTTTTATAGATATTAAAAATTACCAAAAATATTTTTCTTTCTTATTTTTGTTTCTTTTCTTATGTATTATTTCAAAATCTAAAAATATTCTCCTTTACCCTCTTATCCGTTTAATTCTTTCTTCTTATCCTCTATATTGTTTAATTCTAATGACGTCATATTACCAATCTAGTTGCTACGGGTGTGGAGGCCCGTTAGACGGTTTTCTTTGTCGACGGTGTACTTGCGAATGGTGTGGAAATAATCTTAAAGATAGATTTTGTTCGTTTTGCAATTCAAGAGCCGGAAGGAAATATTTCATTACATTTTATGATTCAAATCCGAATTCTTTTGATAATCCTCCTGATTTTTCTTACCATCTACCACAACCCTAGTACAAGACATATTCTTGTGAGTTATGTGGAATCGTCATGCCATTATAAGTTGGTGTTTTGAGTTGGTGGGGGGGGGGTCCACCTCAAGTCCCGTTTGTCTACAATCAGGACTCGTGTTTCAATCAAAACTTTGATTATTTTCCATAAACTTCACCAAGTTTTCCACAACAATATCCTTGTTGTGAAGATTATGGGGGTCCTCATGAGACTTTTTAATGCCAACCGATGAATTATTACGAACCTAATCCGTTTTATGATTCTAATTATTATGGTTTTGACCAAATTGAACCCCCGCAATTTCCCGTCATTCATCAACCTCCTCAACAAACGAGCATGGAAGCTTTGCAAGCTCGAGAAGACTTAATGAAATCGATAGAAAACTTTTTAAAGAAGTTTAATCGTATTTCTTTTCGGGAAACACCGAAGGTTTTAATGCAAGCTTGGGACAAATTTCTTGAAATTAAGCATGCTCAATCCAAGGAGGTACAAGAATTGCTTAACAAACTTCTTCAAGATTTGTGAAGTATAAACGAGGAGTTGGCAGAATAGTAAGAAGAGCACCTGTCAAATATGGATTTGCCTACCTCATCTTATGATTATGACGATGCCGAGGAAAGTTCTATTCCCTTGAAAGATATCTTTAGTTCTAGGACTTCCTCCGTGGTTGCAAATCACACACGCTTTATCACCGAGGAGCCCCGTTGACTCTTCATAATGGAATGATGAGCATCTTGACGACAATTCGGACATGAATGGACGATTTCATAAAGTTTCAGTGTTGGAGAACATTTGTTCATAACCCAAGGTGAGTCCGAGGATTCTTGTGTTTTCGACGGTGAGTGTGTTTTTTTGTGCCCGATTGTGATGATTCTCAAACGACAAATTTTTCGTTTTCCAATCCTCTCTTCGACGATTCTACCTCTAGTGATGACGAGTCAAGTCATGAGGAGGAAATTCACGAAATGAGTTTTATAACTTATTCGAACCCTCTTTTTGATCTTGACGAGGAAATCAATTCTAGTGAGTTTAATCCGATTCATAATGAAGACCCCGATTCTACTCCGAAAAATGATCGTTTTGACACCGAGTCTTATCTTCTTGAATCATTAATCAATCGTGATACTTTTATGACTTTCTCTCCCAAGATTGATTTTCTCCTCGAGGAGTTCGCCGATGAACTCGCTCTTCTCAAACCAAGTTCACCGAAAATAAATAAAGCCGACTATGATCCAGATAAAGAAATTCGTCGTGTTGAGAGATTGTTGTATGATAATTCATCTCCTCGCCCTCCGGAAGAGCTTAATGTGGAAAATTCTATCGAGTCTTTTCCTCCATCTCATATCCCCGTTGAGGATAGTGACCCTTTTATGGAGGAGATCGATTTGTTTCTTGCTTCTGATGAATCAATACCCCCGGGTATTGATAGTGACTACTAGGACTCCGAAGGGGATACTCTTTTTCTAGAAAGATTGCTTTATGATGATCCCACTCCCCTTCTAGACATTCCTTTTCAGACACATGTGACTTTCCTCTTTGAGGAACACCATGATCTTGACTTCACATGTGTCGTCTGAATTTTTCTACCCTTCTTCACCTATCCGGTGACTTCTTCATCTCTTCTCTCCTCCGGGAGTGAAGACAAAATTTTTGACCTCGGCATTTCCACTTTTCATTTTTCTTCTCTTAAGCCGGTGGCATATGAAAATCCGATAGTGATTTTTCTATTCTTCTATTTCTGCCTCAAGGACAAAGGAATTTGGGGAGAGTCAAGCTAGAGACTCGCACAAAAACATGTCGCTTCTCGGGAGCTACCGTGTCTTTTCTTCTTTCTATTTTCTTGATTAATAAGATAGTGTGTGATTTTATAGCCTAAGTGTGGGGGCGTGTTTCTTTCTATGGTATGTGGTTTCGTTTTTGCAGGATTTCTTAAGATCATGAAGACCCGTGCTTGTTTTCAATCCTCCAATCATCCGGTCTTCGATCTTTTACTTATTATGGAATCCTCAATCCTGATCATGTATATATATATATTGTTTTCCCTTTCACACTTGGAATTTTTCGGCATTTGCCTTTTTCATTCTAGTGTGGGGGTTAAAACCTGATATTTTTGAACATTGAGGCCAATGTTCCATTCTAAGTGTGGGGGGGGGGGGATTTCTATCGAAATATGATCATACCTGTGCCTATATGTGTTCTCACGCAACCACGTTTTGACCAAAATTTTAAATTTTTTTATTGTTTTATTATATATATATATATATATATATATATATATAAATGATAAAAATATTAAAGTATAGAAATAAGTAGGCCCGTAGAACTAGGTAGCTTTTGACTTGACCAAGTTTTGAACTCTAGCTTTCCCCTTAGCTTTCGAGACTTAGCGTTTGCTCAACTTTAACATTTTTTGCAAATAACGAAAATATGATTAGAGTTAAATATAAGTTTGCTGCTAAGCGTGGATATTAGTTGGATATTCTTTAGAGCTCATAGGGTTTATTGTGGCTTATTTGCTCCTCACCTGATTATATCGCTATATAATTGTTGAATAAAATAAAGTTGCTTTAGGTTTTTGCTATTCTTAGTTTAAATCACTTCATAGAGATTCCTTCTGGTGAAATTAAGGTACACATCGAGGTTTTGTCAGTGTCTAGTTATTGTGGGGAAATAGATCTCTGGGCCATGGTCGCTCGCATATCCGAACCGTTGTCTAGGTAGTTAAAAGACCATAGGACTTGAAATTTGGCTATAATAATAATAACTATGTAATAAACCGAAGCCGAAATAAGACCACTACCTCTTGCCGGCTCACAACCGATGTGGTAGTCGTTTAAAGGGTGGAGGTAATAATAATAATAATAAAAACTGTGGGCTGATAAAAGTTTGCTGCCTCTTTCCGGCTCACAACCGATGTGGCTGTCTTCTAAATAAGGCACATAGTAATAATCCGAGACTGATAAAAGTTTGCTGCATCTTGCCGGCTCACAACATATGTTGCAGCCTTCAAAAAGGTCAAGGATCACCGAGGTCGAAATAAGACTCCTGGACCATGGTCGGCTCGCATACCGATGTGGCAGTTGTTAAAAGGACCGAAGTTTAATAATGTTGCAATAATAATAAAAATAAAGCCAAATTTCGGCTCCGGGGTTATCTAAATAAAGCCTTCGTCTCTGGACTCGTAGTTGAGTTGTTTCAGATGAAATAAAAAGGATAACCCCTAAATCGTGCGAAATTAGAACCTTAATGTGGACCTTATTCTCATCATATCGTCTCTTTAGGAAATGATTTCAAACTAATTATGGTCTAAACCGGGTTTACTTTATGAGAATAAGACATTAATTTATTTGTCACAAATAATAATAATAAAATCTTTAGAGGATTTAGGAAATAAGGGAGCAGAAAGTAGCTATGCATACACAATTAGCATCTATGAGTAGTGTTAGCATCTTAACTTGTATTTAACAATGATTTCGTTTTAAGCTTGGTTTGGGGTAGGTGAAAAATCGAGAACGATGAATTAATCCTTTTAGTGTTTCTTGTTCCGTGATCCTTAAAGTTATGATAAGTATGAATGATAGTAATAAATACATAAAAATGGTAAAACAGGGGAGGGCTTTTCAAAACTAGTGATTTCTTAATCCCCTTAGATAAACACTTAGCTACTTTTCGAGGTAATTAGTCTAAGGGGGTTAAAATTTTTGGTTTTCTAAGTGTGTGTTTATGACATTGCGTGATGACACGACAATTGCGTAGTATGGGGGATTTTGATATGTGCTTAAACACATATTTTTTATTTCTTAATATAAAGCTAAAAAGACCAGTAATGATCAATAATGATATAAAAATACAGTGTACTTGTTTGTATTATGAATTGTGTCTTGCAGGTACCGGATATTTAACAAAAGGACAAAAACAAGGCAAAACGGACAAAACCGAGCACGGAAATAGAAAGACATGAGAAATGAAAGCCGAAGGCATATACATTCTTAATGGGCCAACCCGTACCTATTTTAATGGGTCGGGTCAGCCCATTAACCTTGTATCTATATACTAAACATAAGCCTTTTATCAAAAGACAAAATCCATTTCTTTTATAAATTATCCTGGCCCGAGTCAAAAGCCTAATCCCTGGTCAACACCCCAAGTTATAAACAGGTCAGAATTTACTGTTTATCTCCCTCACTTTTTCCTCCCTCACTTACATACACAGTAACAACGCACACAAGATTAATCCTCCATTTACCCACTCGTCCCTAAGTTTCTAGAAGACTAAAGCCCTGACACGTTTGACACAAGAAGGCCACGCTAGCGATCCCGAGCTCAATGATTAGTTGAGATACGTGGTGATTGAAGCAATCTTATACACGTAATTATAAAATATAATATGATAGAAAATTCTCAAACTACCCTTGAGGACAAAGGTAGCTAGAAAAAATCACACGATAATATATAATAATAATACGTATATTTATCGGGAAATATGATTCCCGGGTCGTTTCCCCCAATGATTTATAAAATTGAAACCACGTTCTTGTTTAGACAATGATTTGAATTGATTCGAAGTTTGATTTGATTATCTATTTCTACAAATTAAAATAAGCAACAATAACAATTAAGCTAGAAAACAAGTAACGGGGGCAAAAAAAACGCGACAAATAAGCAACTAAAGCAAAATTAAACCCTACAAATGCAAATTTAATTTCTAAACCTAAGTTAAGACAAAAGAAAATTTTAAGAAAAAGAAAATTATTTTTTTATTATTTTTGTATTTATTATGAATTAAAAACTAATTAAATGAATTAAAATCCTAGAAAATAGCAAATTAATTCTTAAAAATTCTAAAAAATAATTTTCTAACTTAGAAAAGTATAAAATATTATAAAAACTAAGAAAACTAATTTTAACTATTTTTTATAATAAAAATCTAATTTATAAAACTAATTTAAAAAGTGAAAAATGAAAATTAAAATCTAAAAAGGGTAAAAATGATCTTAATGCTTATAAACCTAAAAGTATTTATTCTAAATCTAAAAACTATTTTTTTGTATTTTTAAAAGTTATTTTTCTATTTTTTATGGCTTTTATAAAATTTTAAGATTCGAAAATTCACGAAAAATAGTAAATAAAGGCGAAAAATTATGAAAAATTCCTAGAAAGTCCTAAATCCTACTAGGAATGTAAGAAAAATAAATTGGTCCAACCAGCTTATCAAATAAGCTGGTAAAAAGCCCTAACAAGCTACGAAGTGAAATGGGCTTATTGGGCCAAAATGAGTATATTAATTAAATGGAAAGAAGACATGACGGATGAGCTATTGTAGCGAAACGGTAAGACTATGGGTGTGTGTGCAGGAGGTGCTAGGTTCGAGTCCTAGCTTCAATTTTTTTTTTGAAAACTTAAAAGGCAAAAATGAAGTTAAGCTATAACCTAAGACTTTTTGTAAAAAAACAATAATTTTGAAAGCTAACAAACAAGCTAGAAATGCTTAACAAAAACAGACAAAAAAGCTACTTATATTTTTTTTTTGTTTTTAGCTCCTTATTATGAAGGTAATCTAAAGATTGAGCCTTAAATCTCCAAGTTTATTAAGCTGAAAATGAGGTCAAAAGAATTAAATGGGTGTATGGCTAATGACAACACTAACTGAGTTTAGTGTTTTTCAAAGGCTTTGTAGTCCTTTAAATCAATTTTGATTCCAATTTGAGTTAATAAAGCAAGATTTAAATATTTTAAAGCTTATTTAGTTTTTTAACAAGTTTATGAGTTCAGTTTGTATGAAACCAAAGGTCTAGCACAGGTTTCATAAGCTTTTTGGTGTTTGATTTTGTCTAATTACTTTTGTAGTATTGTGCTTTTGTTTAAAATGTTTTCAAGTTTTTAAACAAGTTTTGAGTACCTACATGTTTTGTCATTTTAAAAGTGACAAATAGTTCAACAGTCAAAACAGGCCTTGAGGCCATTTTCAAGTTTAAATTTCAGATAGTTAAAAATGTTTTTTTTGTGTCTTAAAATTTTTGTTGGCATAAGTAGATTGTAGGTAGATAAAACTGCTAGAACTTATTTAGTCTTATAAACTAATTGGACATCAGTTTTAAGCCTATTTTTAGCATAATGTCTTTTCAAAACCAAAAAGAAACATCAGCTCCTACGAACCCTATAAGCCTTTTTCATTTACATTTTCTTTAAGCATTTGACTTTTAAACTGTTTTTCGAAAGCTGTTTTTAGTAGTGTGTAAGTCAAGCTTTTTAGAGGAACAAGTCTTATTACCATAAGGATCCTTTAGCTTATTGAAATTTAAGCTCAAAGTTACCCCAATTTTCTGTTCTAAGTAAATAGGTGCTTAGTGCTTATTTGGGATTTTCAGCTTTTTGCTTATTAGTTTGGCTTGTTTTTATCTAGCTCAGCTTGCTTATTAAATTACGTTTAGGTAGAGTAGCTTAATGTTCTTAAATTTTAGCTTAATTTAGCTTATTTGTTCCTTTAGTTTTGAAAAAAAGCCAAAATAGTCTTAAGTACTATCTGTCAAAGTTTTTAGCTATTTTCTGGCTTATTTAGTGGTTTTCATAAAAAGCTTCTTTTGTTAAATTTGCTTATTTTGAGCTGTTTTACAACTTTGTTTTTCAAAGTTTTTAAAAATAAAAAAATAGCAAAAAGCTAGGCCATGGATTCGAAACCCAGGCCCTAAGCCCTTAGGCACTACACTCGTGCCATTCACAAACACAACAAACCATCTCTGCCCTTGGGACTTTTCTATCATAAGTTCTATCAATTATTCTTTTAATGCTTTGTTAACTATTTTGCCTATCAGCTTATTTTAGCTTATTTTCCTGCTTATTTAATTAGTTTTTTTAGCTCTTTTATTGTTCCTTAGTTTTAAATAGTTCAATTTAATTTCCAATATTTTTTAGATTTATTATTAAAAATAGTTTAATATTTTTAATAGTAAATATCAATAAAAGTGTTTTTAATTCTAATAAAAAAAATAAAAGTCAAAAAATTAAAAATTCTTTTTTCTGAAAATTTATTTTGTCATTTATGATTATAAAAAATTAATTTGAAGTTGTAGGCTAAATTTGATGATTATGCTTAAAGTGTCCGCGTTTCTTAATTCCCGTTTACGTTTTTAATGCTTACTGTGTTTAATAATTTTCATTTCTTGTTTTACTTGATATTTTGTGCATTTATCTACTTGTCATTTATATTTAGTAGATATTTAGAAAACCCAAATCAAAAATCTTCGAAACCATTCAAAACGCGCGATCACGGACTTAACCGATTTTTAATTCACGCTTCGTCGAGGGAAAACGACCCGGGAGGTTTTTGAAACAACTTTGGTTAAAAGTTTTGTTTTTATTTTTCTAAAATCCGTACAGAAAATACTTACTATAACTATTAATGACCTATCCTTATACAAAATATATTTATGTTATTAGCATATTCGGAGACGGATCACACATGCAAAGATATTGCTTGTGGAAAACTCGTGAATCTTATTTGGATAATAATATCACTAAAGTTTTGTATTTTGTAACTCGATTCCTGCTCATGGAGACAAGCGGAATCAAAGTTCGGACAAATCATAACCGTAGTGAGAAACGTTCCACGAAACTCACACGAGTATGATTTCGTACTGAGGTTTGTGGAGTGGGTAAGAAAAATTGAGTGTTTCATCATAAGAAATGGGATCAGGGTTACGGACAAACTCGTCTTCGAAACTCACATTGGTAAAACGCCAACAATTCTCACCGTTAAACGGACCTCCACACCACGAGCACCTCATAAACCAAGACATGTTTAAAGAATTATCGGATAAGATGGTAAAGAGAGTAAGAATTAAACGAATAAGAGGATAGAGAAGAATATTTATAGATTTTTCAAATAAAACATAAGGAAAAGAAATAATAAAAATAAGAAAGAAAAATATTTTTGGTAACCGAAAGTCAAAGGTGCACGGTAGCTCTCTAGAAAACGCACAAAGAAGCGGAGGAACGGGTAAGCGCGAAACCTTTTAAAAACCTTCTCCTTTCAGGTCGAAGTTCGCAGGATCGACCCTCCTTATACCTCTCTTATAGTTTGTTAACTAAAGATGAGCCGAAATGACAATTAACAAACGGTTATTTTTAATATTAAAAAAATAATAAGAATAGAAGTGTAAAATATTTTTGTATTTTTATATAAAATAAAACAAAAACTTTCACGAAGAAAGGATCTTCAAGCCTTGAATACAAATAATCTCGCAAAAATCGCTACACCTCTCCCTGGCAGCGGCGCCATTTTGATGTTCGTCTAAATACGTTATCAAACAAATAACCATCAAATGTATAATATATATATATAATACATATACATATACGTAAACTAAGTATCATACAAATTATCCTTAGGAAAGAATAATAAGTAATCAACACGGGTATCGTTCTCCTCAGTGAGAGGTGAATGGAAATTCACGTTTATGTCGGGAATCGAGCTTGATTATCATAAAAGATTTGGGTTTGGTTTCTAATTCTAATAATGCAAATGGAAAGTAAATTTAAGGCAAGCTAATGTAAAAAGGCACAATTAAAACATTAAGCATTAAAACGATAACGGGAATTTTAAAAACGCAACTAAAACCTAAATTATCAAATTTTAACCCTAAAAATGTAAATTCTAAATCTAAAAGTCCTAAATTAATAAAAATAATTTTTGAAAAAGAAATTATATTTTTTTAGACTTTTATTTTATTTTTTATGAATTTAAAACTAATTTAATCTAAAAATATTATTAAAAATATTAAACTAATTTATAAAAATCTGAAAATTTAAGAAAGATGCTTTTAAATATTTAAAACTTTAAAAAAATAAAACGAGAAAATAATCTAGACCGAATAAGCTGTTAAAAAGCTAATAAGCTTAAAAACTAAAAAGACTATAACAATTAAATGATGCATGCATATAAATGAAAAAGACCCTAGGGCATATGGTAAAGGCATTGTGTGTATGAAGGGGAGGTCGCAGGTTCGAGTTCTGGACCTTACCTTTTTGTTAAAACTTTTTATTTTTGATTTTCTTTTTGAAAAAGCTTAAATAAACAACTTTAATAAAGGGACTTTTTGACACAACTTAAAATTAAGCTAGAAAAAACTGTTAAAAGATGACAGATTGGCTTTTCAAAACTTGATATTTAACCAAACATATTAGACTTAAAAAGAAATGTTAAGCTATCCTAAAGACCAAAAAGCTAAAAACAAATCTTAACCCTTACTTAATAAACACTTATGACTACAAATAAGCTAACTAAATAAGCTAAAAATCAATTGAAAGGCAAATAGACATTAGCACTTAAATCAGACAAACAAGGAGTACTATTACTTTTAAAGCTATCCTTATGAGCTAATAAGCAAAAAAATAAGCTAAAACAATGAAAACAGCTAATGTCCTATAAGCTAAAAACTTAAGTAAACAAGAATTAAGCAAAATGGAAAAGAAATAAGCTAGCAAAAAGCACTTCAAAATGACCAATACTTTACTTTTATTTTTTGGCTTTTTTTGAAAATTTAAGACAGATTTGAACTTGAATTATAAGACTCAATAAGCAGAATGAAATGCAAATAAGCTGAAACATGCATAGACTTACACCTAATAAGCAATTATAACAAGAAATAAGCTATCAAATTAAGCTAAAAAGCACAAAAAGAAACACTAAGACATCAGACATAAAAAGAGATACCAAAAGGCTTTTGACAAATTTTAAGCTAACATAAAAGCACAATAAGCTAAAGTAAAAAGCTAAATTTCCTAAAACAGATTAAGTCTTATGTATGGAGAACACAATTAAGCTATACTTAAGAAAATTGGGAACAAAATAAGCTAGACAAAAGACTTAAAAAGATGATAGTTACTAACTATTTTTGGCTTTTTAAGAAATTAAGACAGAATTTTGATTCAAAAACTTAACAGGTTACCTAAGATTTTTGACTTAAAACAGATGTGTATAATCTCAAATGAAACTCATTTTGAGTACAAAACCAGACCTTAAACTTAAATTCATTAATAACCAATTTGATACACCATTTAATAAAACAGAAATGAGGTTATGATAAAACGACTAGACAAATTAAGAAAAACTTAATCAAGGCTTATTAAAACTAATCTTAAGACTAAATCTAAACTTATTAAATCTGACCAAATGACCACAAAAGACCCAAGCAGTCTTAACTTATGTTAAGACTGCTTGTGCCAAACACCCCTTTAAATTTTAGAAATCACTTTTTAAGCTTAAACAGACTTAATAAGCTTCATATTTGTGAAAACAGATTGGAATCTAACATTATTAAAACCAATTAAGAAATTACTAAGGATAAATAAGTACAATAGAATAAGCTACAAAAATAAGCTCAAAACTAAGAAATAAGACAGATCTTAACAAAACCCAAATTAAACTATACTAAATCATACACTAGACTTATTGAGCTACATTAAAACTGAATAAGCACCATTAAGCATGTAATAAGCCGAATTAAGCATAATAAGTAAGTAAATAAGTTGAATAAGATAATAAAGATAAAAAGTGAAAAATGAGGAGTACCTTTGTCCCAACTAAACAGGAGACTAAAATGCTCTTTAGAGCTCAAATCAACACGCTCGAGCTTATCAAAGATAAACTGGTGATACCCATAAGCCCTTCCAAATCTGGCTTATCATCCATAAAGCTTAAAACCATAAAACTTAACCACGTAACTTGATAAGGAACAAAGTAGCTCAAATAAGTTTTTAAGAACTTATTTAAGCTTAAAGAAAGCTTGGAAAAACATTTTGGCTTATTAAGAAGTTTAAGTAAATTGTATAATAAAAACTGAATTAAAAGTACACAATTGAATTTAGCTGAAAATTACTCTTATTAATTAAAAAGAGGAGTACAATAAGCTGAATTACATTAAGCATAAAATAAGCTGGAAATTTAAAATACACTACTCCTATTCTACTCCTAAAACTAGATGATTCTCTGTGTGATTAAGCTTCTCTATTTATAGTGAGGAGTAGAGTCTTCTAGAGCTTGAAGAGCGTCTTCACTTGTCCATCCTTAGCCCTTAGATCCATCCAATCCAATCTGAGCCCTTTATCATTCAGCCACGTATCTCAACCAATCATTGAGCTCAGGATCGCCAGCGTGGCCTTCTTGTGTCAGACGTGTCAGGGTTTAGTCTTCTAGAAACTTAGGGGCGAGTGGGTAAATGGAGCATTAACCCTGTGTGCGTTGTTGCTGTGTATGTAAGTGAGGGAGGAAAAAGTGAGGGAGATAAACAGTAAATTTTGACCTGTTTATAACTTAAGGTGTTTACCAAGGATTGGGCTTTTGACTCGGGCCAGGATAATTTATAAAAGAAATGGATTTGGTCTTTTGATAAAAGGCTTATGTTTAGTATATAGATACAAGGTTAATGGGCTGACCCGACCTATTAAAATGGGTACGGGTTAGCCATTAAGAATGTATATGCCTTCGGCTTTGATTTCTCATGCTCTTTCTATTCCCGTGCTCGGTTTTGTCCGTTTTGCCTTGTTTTTGTCCTTTTGTTAAATATCCGGTACCTGCAAGACACAATTCACAATACAAACAAATACACTACATTTTTATATCATTATTGGTCTTTTTAGCTTTATATTAAGAAATAAAAACTATGTGTTTAAGCACATATCATTTAACTTTGATTCAAGTTTTTCAAGCATAGAACTCATC
>BQNB010031779.1:14283-53703 GCA_026074375.1 Tanacetum coccineum | reverse complement strand
GTCAAAGAAATAACCGTATAATTTAAAATTGAGTTTGTTAAGTTTGAATTAATTTTTCACTGGTTCGGTCCTCTCGTTCGAAAGGTTAGTTCGATCCTCTCGTTCGAACGGCTAGTTCGATCCTCTCGTTCGAACGGCTAGTTCGATCCTCTCGTTCGAACGGCTAGTTCGATTCTCTCGTTCGAACGACTAGTGAAAAACTCGTTCGATCTTAACTAAAAGACGCTCGTTCGGTCTAAACTAGAAATCACTCGTTCGATCGACACTAAAGTAGCTCGTTCGATTCAAACTTGAAGTCGTTCGTTCGATCAAAACTAGAAATCCGCTCGTTCGATGACCTCGTTCGGTCCTCTAGTTTGATTCCCTTGTTCGAGTCACTAGTTCGAATCTAACTATTACGTAACCCAAATTTTCAAAACTCAAACAAACACGATTTTTAATGATTTTTAGCAAAAAATTCTTGTACAACTAGTATTACTAACCCTATAGGAACAATAAAAATGAAAACTTTAAGGTTTTTAAGCCAAAAAATTTTTAACACTAATTTGATCTTTGTAAAGGTTTTGAACACTAATCAAACACAAAAATCTAAACACACCACTCCATGGCTCTTGATACCAATTGTAGAATACTAGTAATCTAATGAATCAACCAAGAACAATAAGTGAGATGTGGGTTGGATTGTTAGAGAAACTTGGATGGAATGGATGATATGTGTATTATGGAATGTATGGAATGAAATAACAAAATGAACAACCAACCCTCTCCAAGACTAGGAGAGGGTGTATAAATACTACCATGGCCGGCCCATGGGCTGGAGTTGGGCCACCCATGGGCCTTGGGCCGGACTAGATTACTAATCTAATCCTTATACTAACTACGAGCTAAGACTTGTTACAACTTTGGAAGTGACCGACACTTTTCGTGTTTCCAACAAAAGTGTTAATAAATTTGACCATATGGTGTTTAAAGTGAAGAAATGTGTTTTTTACATTACTATTGATCATCCAATGGCTATATGAATTTTATGTTTGTGTGGCCTTTTGTAATATTTAGTCACAAAAAGCATGTTTTTGGGGTGTAGTTAGCCACATACAAATAAGCATAAAGTGACCAAAAGTGTTAATTAGTGTAACCATATGTTGTTTAAGATGAATAAATGTGTATTTTGTGTCACTATTGATCATCCAATGGCCACATAAATTTTATGTTTGTGTTGCCTTTTGTAACATTTAGTCACACAAAGCATGTTTGTTTTGGATATTTAGTCACATACAATTAATCATAAAGTGAACAAAAGTGTTAATAAGTGTGACCATATGGTGTTTAAAGAGAAGAAATATGTATTTTGTGTGACTATTGATCATCCAATGGTCACATGAATTTTATGTTAGTGTGGCCTTTTGTAATATTTAGTCACACAAAGCATGTTTGTTTTGGGTATTTAGTCACATATAATTAAGCATAAAGTAGCCAAAAGTGTTAATAAGTGTGACCATATGGTGTTTAAAGTGAAGAAATATGTATTTTGTGTGACTATTGATCATCCAATGGCCACATGAATTTTATGTTTGTGTGACCTTTTGTAATATTTAGTCACACAAAGCATGTTTGTTTTGGGTAATTAGTCACATACAACTAAGCATAAAGTGACCAAAAGTGTTAATAAGTGTGACCATATGCTGTTTAAAGTGAAGAAATGTGTATTTTGTGTGACTATTGATCATCCAATGGCCACATGAATATTATGTTTGTGTGGCCATTTGTAATATTTAGTCACACAAGTCATGTTTCTTTTGGGTGTTTAGTCACATACAATTAAGCATAAAGTGGCCAAAAGTGTTAATAAGTGTGACCATATGGTGTTTAAATTGAAGAAATGTGTATTTTGTGTGACTATTGATCATCCAATGGCCACATGAATTTTATGTTTGTGTGGCCTTTTGTAATATTTAGTCACAAAAAGCATGTTTTTTTGGTGTAGTTAGTAATATACAATTAAGCATAAAGTGACAAAAAGTGTTAATAAGTGTGACCATATGCTGTTTAAGGTGAATAAATGTGTATTTTATGTGACTATTGATCATCCAATGGCCACATGAATTTTATGTTTGTGTGGCCTTTTGTAATATTTAGTCACACAAAGCATGTTTGTTTTGGGTATTTAGTCACATATAATTAAGCATAAAGTAGCCAAAAGTGTTAATAAGTGTGACCATATGGTGTTTAAAGTGAAGAAATGTGTATTTTGTGTGACTATTGATCATCCAATGGCCACATGAATTTTATGTTTGTGTGGCCATTTGTAATATTTAGTCTCACAAAGCATGTTTCTTTTGGGTGTTTAGTCACATACAATTAAGCATAAAGTGGCCAAAAGTGTTAATAAGTGTGACCATATGGTGTTTAAATTGAAGAAATGTGTATTTTGTGTGACTATTGATCATCCAATGGTCACATGAATTTTATGTTTGTGTGACCTTTTGTAATATTTAGCCACACAAAGCATGTTTGTTTTGGGTATTTAGTCACATATAATTAAGCATAAAGTAGCCAAAAGTGTTAATAAGTGTGACCATATGGTGTTTAAATTGAAGAAATGTGTATTTTGTGTGACTATTGATCATCCAATGGTCACATGAATTTTATGTTAGTGTGGCCTTTTGTAATATTTAGTCACACAAAGCATGTTTGTTTTGGGTATTTAGTCACACATAATTAAGCATAAAGTAGCCAAAAGTGTTAATAAGTGTGACCATATGGTGTTTAAAGTGAAGAAATGTGTATTTTGTGTGACTATTGATCATCCAATGGCCACATGAATTTTATGTTTGTGTGGCCTTTTGTAATATTTAGTCACATAAGTCATGTTTCTTTTGGGTGTTTAGTCACATACAATTAAGCATAAAGTGGCCAAAAGTGTTAATAAGTGTGACCATATGGTGTTTAAATTGAAGAAATGTGTATTTTGTGTGACTATTGATCATCCAATGGTCATATGAATTTTATGTTAGTGTGGCCTTTTGTAATATTTAGTCACACAAAGCATGTTTGTTTTGGGTATGGCAGAATGTTCGTACACAACAGTTACTCATTACATAGCATTAAAGGGCTGCTCCATTTGAGCGTTGTATGGGCGCAAGTGTCGTTCACCTATTGCTAGGTGAATTTGGAGATAGTCAGTATTTGGCCCAAAGATATCCATGAGACAATCGAGAAAATAGTTCAAATCAGAGCCATATCCAGGCGCAGTGATCGTTCAAAGAGCTATGCCGACGTAAGACGCAAAAACCTCTTGAATTTAAAGTGGAAGATAAGTGTCATGTTTGACGTATCTCCTTGGGAAAAGGACGTGAAGGTGAAGTGATAGTTTGGGTGATGTAGCGTAGGTGGTGTTACCTAGGCAGTGATTAGTGATACGATTGCTATAGGTAAGTGTGATACGTTTTGGCAAACGAGGAAAGTTGAACCCTCGTTATATTGGACCTTTTAGGATCATTGCTAAAGTAGGAACCGTTGCCTATCGACTCGAACTCCCAGAGAAGTTGAGTAGAGTTCATAGTACGTTTCACATCTCAAAACTGAAGAAATGCATGGCTAATGAACCGCTTGCTATACCGTTGGATGAGATCCAAGTTGACGATAAATTGAACTTCATCGAAGAACCTATCGAAATCATGGACCGAGAGGTCAAGCGTCTAAAGCAGAGTCGTATTCTAATTGTGAAGGTACGCTGGAACTCCAGGAGAGGTCCTGAGTTCACCTGGGAGCGTGAAGATCAAATGCAAAAGAAGTACCCTCATCTTTTCGCAAATCCTGCACCAGTGGCAGATACTACGTCATAAGCTTTGGGGACAAAGCTCTTCTAACGGGGAAAGAATGTGATAACTCGAGAATTTTTGTTAAATAAATTAGCCGTTTCCGTTTAGTAACTTGAATTTTTGAAAGTTTCGTTTAGCTTTTCCGTGTAACCAGGAAGTTGTTGTTAATTATCTGAGAATCGTCATCGGGAGCAAACCGAGACACCAAACGTTGTAGTATTTTGGCAATAGCCACGTTTTTATGTTTTAAAGCAATATTTAAAATTTCATAATTTTCTGTGATGTCGTTATTCGTTTCGTTACTTGCGTTAATCGTGGTTTACTTATAACATGAGCTTTTGCATGCAAGACTTGGAAATTAAATCAATTGGGAAGCACTAGCAAAATAAAATGAATAAAATTTGTTGGTCCCCCCTCCCCTTGTCTTGTTCGGCCCAAACAAACACCCTTATCACCTTGGTGAACAAGTTTGAATTCAAACCAAATAAAAACAAGCCTTAATCACATGTTTTGTGCCAACTTGAATTTGATTAGAGGATCAAATTGGTCCCTCTCCCCCTCCTTGTCTCTTGTCCACGACATACACACACATACTTTTAGTGTGTGAAGTAAACTTTGTGCTATATAAGTTCATTTACTTCCATTCATCTCATTCATATCACACACACTCAAAAAAATTAGTTTTCTCTCTTCTTCTTGCCTTTCTTTGTTTGAACCACCCAACACACACACACTTTCATAATTTTTCCATCTTTGATAAAAAACACTTGAAGATTTGTTGAAGGTTTGATCATTTGTATCATTCGGGTATTTATTAAACAACATTTGGGTTGTCCTAATCTCATTTTTCCTTCTAAAAACCTTCCAACTTTGTAAGTCTTCAAAATTTTAAATAACTTGTACTTTCTTAATTCTCATGATGCATACATGCTAGTTGTACAACTTATTTTTTGAAAACAAGATTTTAAAACTACATAAACCCTAAAAGGGTGTATATATGGTTCAAAATATATAAAGAGAAATATAAGGAAATCTTAGTTTTGTGATCGTGGTTATTTTCATGTAATAAAAATAATAAGCTATGGCTTATTTTATTCGGCTTATGTTTAATAAGCTTTTGGAAAGCTTATTTGATTATATTAAGCTTATTAGGACTTATTATGCCCCCCTGGCGTCGGACAAACTAGAAGAAAGAAGAAATATTTGTTTAGCTTATTTTGATTTGACTTATATTTTATTAGCTTATTTTCTAGCTTATTTTGAAAGGACAAACGATAAACATATTCGGCTTAATAAATAAGCTTGAATATACTTTATTATGGCTTATAGCCGCGTCCCACATACAAGACCCAACACCATGGGCTTATTTTTGAGCTTATATGGTTCGGCTTATTATACTTGGCTTATTGTGAGCTTATTGATAGCTTATTTTTAGGTCACGTGTTTATTATTTAATGCTTTGCTTATCGGATTAAATGGATAAGTAAAACTACATTTTCGGACTTGACGGGCCAGGAACATGAATAAAAAACAACCTAGTGTAAAGCTTACGGTGTTTTGCCTAGTGGATGAGTTTCGCGAATAGCTTATTTAACAATATACGATTTAGATGCGTTACGTTTAATTATTTTAAACGTTGGACGTTGCAAATAATTATGGATTTGAGGATTTATAGTTTGTCATTATGAAAAGTGGATTGAAAGTGGTTTGAAAATGATTTTTAAATAAAGTCTACGACTTTGGAAAAACATGTAAACACGAACGGGTCATGTCGAAATTTTTATAAATCTTTATACTTAGAAAAATATGCTAGAAAACGTACATGGTAAAATGAGATACGAGAATTTAAATTAAGTAACGAACAATATTTAAATATAAAAATATATATAATATATATTTTTATTTAGACGTTTATATATCTATGAAGTATTAAGATATATATATTACTACTCATTTACTTACGAAAACTTTTTATTTCTACACGATCACAACCGTTAATTTTTAGATATATTAACAAAAGTACACTAGTATTCACCTATGCATTTTTCATAAGATCTCTTCGATCCGATATTAATCAAACGTCCATTTCATAGGTTTCTTTCGTAAATCGTCGTTTGTTACCGAGTGAATTAATTCTAGACTATTCACTATCTCAATTCACCAAATCAAGGTGAGTTCATAGCCCCACTCTTTTACTCGTTTTTGAATAAATGTTTTATAACTTGGGGTGAGAAACATTGCTTGTTTTTAAAACTAGACACAAGTACTATACATGAGATTTCCCTGTTTATGTGTTGCCTAAGTAGCGTTTAGACCACTATTTGCCCGAACTATCATGAAATGTTAATTTCTTGACCGGAGGACCAGTTTATTAGAGTACATATTATATTTAATGTAATCGGCCCATTGGCCCAAGCCCATAGTCTAGAATATTCTGTTGTATCCTATATATAGGTTGGCTGTTATCAATAATAATCAAGCAATCAATCACATCTTTCATGATAATCAGAGCCAAATCAATTTTCTCCTAATTCGTCACAATCAAATCGTCTCCTTCCCCTATTCTTTCTCTGCATCATTAACCTTTTCACCAAATCAAAAAAAAGGTATTGTTCATCCGACCACTGTTCATCCGAGCGCTACTGTTCATCGAAAAAAAATTATGGCGTATCATGATCAGCAATGGTATATGGATACTGGAGCAACTTCTTACCTTTCATCTCACACTGGTAACCTTCAAACCTCTTTTCTTAATCGTAATTTTCATTCAGTTATTGTCGGAAATCGATCATCTATACCTGTTACCCACTATGGTCATGTACAAATCCCTAATCTATATCATCCCTTCCACCTTAGAAATGTTCTTGTCACACCCAATATCAGTAAAAACCTTGTTTCAGTACAAAAATTCACCACCGATAATAAATGCTCCATTGATTTTGATCCATATGGTTTTACTATACAAGATTATCATACCCGTCAAACCCTTCTTTGTTGTGACAGCACGGGTGATCTTTACCCTTTACACGTTGCCGCCTCAGCCTTCGCCTACTGTACTTAATACAACCTATTCACTTTGGCAATCAACGATTCTTAGGTCACCCTGGTGACGCTGTAATTCAAACATTGTCGTCACGTGGCCTTGTGTCTTATAATAAAAATAAAAACACTCAACACTTGTTTCGTGCCTGTCAGTTAGGCAAACAAACAAAACTTCCCTTTCAACGATCTACCTCTATTATTACATCCCCCTTTGACATTATTCACTCAGACCTTTGGACATCTCCTGTCTCTTCACATTTTTTATGGGTCTACCCACTTTACAAAAAATCTGATGCGCAGTCAAAACTTCTACACTTTCGTGCCTTTATAAAAACCCAATTCAACCGTGAAATCAAAGCTTTTCAATGTGATCATGGTGGGAATTTGACAACAACTCCCCTTATGCTTATTTTGCCTACTAATGGCATTCAAATTTCCGTTTCTCATGCCCACGTTTACATCTCAACAAAATGGTAAACCTAAGCGCATGATTCGTACTATTAATAACGTAGTACGGTCTCTCCTCTTTCAATCCTGTCTTCCTCCCGAGTATTGGGTCGAAGCACTACTCACTGCCACTTACTTAATTAATATCCCCCCCTCCACCTCCATCAACAATGACATCCCTTAAACAAAATTATTTAACAAACCAACTTCTTACACCCACATTTGCACGTTCGGATGTCTTTGTTACCCTTACACCTTTCCACCGCACAAGCTTGCCCCTCGCACCAGACCATCTATCTTTCTCGGGTACGCTTACAATCATCGTGGATACCGGTTGTGCCTTGACCTGAACACCAAACAAAAATATTCATTTCTCGTCATGGTACATTTGTCAAACTGTCTTTCCTTCGGCTCCATGACTTCAACTAAACCACCCTCATACCAATTTTAGATGAAGAATCTCGAACCTCCCCATTGCACTTCGCCTACTTACCAACATCTACTTCTCTCAACCAAACACCACCACAAACAATAAACCACAAAAACCCCTCAAACAAATCCACAAACCCCAAAACAACACTCTACTCCTCTATCAACTCCCATCACCACTAAACAACACCGACACCACCAAACCATCCGCACCACCACCACTACCACCACACCACCCACCTCGAACACCCTATGGTTACTCACGCTCTAAAGTCGGGGTAATTATAAAATCGAACCCTTAATACAAAACTTACACTGTTACACCTCCTCCCCTATCCCCAAGTCTTCTTTTCATGCCCTTCGAGATCCTAACTGGAAACAAGCTATGTGTGACGAATATAAAGCTCTCCATTGTCTATAAACACCTGGGTACTTCGTTCCTTGCCACCAAATGTCAACAATTTGTTCCGATCAATTGTGGGCTTGTACAAACACAAATATAATGCGAAGGGTCCTTAAATCGGTACAAAGCTCGACTAGTTGCAAATGGTTATAGTCAACAATAAGGCATCGACTACGATGAGACATTTAGCCCTATTGTCAATCTTGCTACCATACAGATGTTTCCGTAGCCATGCAGTTTCTAGACAATGGGCCCTATTCATCGTTGACGTGTAGAATGCATTTCTTCACGGACCATCTTACAGAGACATTTTACATGTACCAGCACCTGGATTTACTGAATTCATCTCATTTGATTAGTTTGCCTTTTGCAAAAGTCGCCTTTATGGCACTAAGAGGCCCCTTCGACGCTTGGTTTCAATGATTTTCTAGCTATGTTATTCGAGCCGGTTTCTATCACAGCAAAATCGACTCGTCTCTTTTTATCTTTCACAAGGGGTAAAACACAACTTACTTACTACTATATGTGGATGATATTATTTTACAGCTTTTTCTACTTCACTCTTGCACACGTATCATCTATTTATACATGCGGTGGTTTCTATGATAGACTTCGGCACAACTACACTATTTTTCTCAGTATATCTGCCACGCGTTACTACCTCAGGCATATTCTTGGTCTTAGAAAAATATGCTATCGGATTCTTGAGAAGCCACAAATTTTTAATTGTAATCCTTGCAGACATCAATTGTAAACCGAGAGAGCTTGGACTGAAGGATCACCGTCACTGATCCTACTTTATATCGTAGCCTTGCCGGAGCACTTTAGTACCTCACCTTTACCCGACCCGATTTGTCATATGCAGTTTCAACAGTTTTGTCTTTACATGCATGATCCTCGCGAGCTACACCTTAATGATATGAAACGTGTTCTTTGTTATCTTTGAGGAACCATTTGATCTTGGATTACAACTACTTCGGTCTACTACATCACAGCTTATTGCATACTCTGATGTTGACTGGGCAGGTTGTCTGGCTATGCGCCGATCTACTTCTGGATATTATGTTTTTCTTGGTGACAACCTCCTGACGTGGTCTCCAAATGCCAAGACACGTTATGTCATTCTAGTGCTGAGGCTGAATACCACGGGGTTGCGAATGCTGTAGCTGAGACATCTTGGATTCGTAACCTCCTTCGTGAGCTTCATACCCCACTTTTCACAGCGACCTTGGTCTACTGTGATAATGTCAGTGCCGTATACATGTCTGCAAACCCTGTACAACATCAGCGCACCAAAATGATAAAGATTGACATTCTTTTTGATTCGTGACAAAGTGAGCAGCAGGTCATTGATTCGGTTCTTCATGTCCCTTTCTCGATGTTCAGTAGCCGATATCTTAAAAAAGGTATCTTTCCATTTACCCGTTGTTTGCTGTGGTGATTTAAGATCAGTTTGAGTCGTCGCAAACACTCCGCTCTACTGCGTGGGATGTATTAGAGTACCTATTATATTTAATGTAATCGGCCCATCGGCCCAAGCCCATATTCTAGAATATTATGTTGTATCCTATATATAGGTTGGCTGTTATCAATAATAATCAAGCAATCAATCACATCTTTCACGGTTAAGGGAGCGAGAGTGAATAAATAGATATATTGGGACTATATATCCCTATTCGGGTGAGTAGCGCTCACTAGTTTGAGATGTCTAAGGACTAATGGATATATGTCATGTCGAATCTAGTTAGGTGGTATTTGGTCGGACATCTAGAAGGGCAAGCAATTAATTTGGCATGTTATATGCTACGTTCAGAATTAGCTTCGGTGTCATGAGCTTAGTGCAACGTAAATACCTCTTTATGTGAAGTTGTATCTGTTATAACTGTCGCATACGTTTTGAAATCTTGTGGTCCACTATAACAACGTTTGAACTAAACTATGAATTCACCAACTTTATGTTAACATTTTAAGCTTGTTTTTCTTCAGCGTGCTTAGCATGGATGTTCGTGGTACTTATGTGAAGTCTAATTGCCTGGACTCGGTTTACCAGGAGTTATCTATGTCTTTTAATTACCATTGTTGACTTTATTTTAAGCTTCTTGCATTTTAACTTTGAATCTTTTAAATTTGATCGATGTAAAACTTATTATTATTTTAAATTTTCTCAACGGTGTTTATTTTTCAAACGTACCCTTAGAGGTCGTTCTTTATGCTTTGTACTTGAGATATTCATTTAACGTCACGCCTCCGGACACGTATTCTGTCTTGTCCCTGTCTGGGGGTGTGACAGATTGGTATCAAGAGCCAAGGTTATAGAGAACCAGGTAGTATAAACTAGGTCTGGACTATAACCAGTATGTGATCCTTACATGATTATGTGCCTTACGTAATTTTACATAGTACGTATACATAATTTTATACTACGTAAATAATATATATGTATAACTAATATTATTATAAGTATTTCTCATTTCATCCTATCATGCCGTACTTGATGACCCACTTATTCATTGTTCATTTTGCATTCATTCAGTTACTCATTCATCCGTTTATATGTCCGCATCATGCATGGTTGATATAAATGTGATTTATATAAACTTTTGCTTGTGCAGGTCATGGCTATTTTAGTTATCTCAGTTTCTTCGGATTCATTAGAGGAGAGTGTGAGGACATCTGCTAGACGAGTTATCTTGTTCGGTACTATCCCTACCTCTATTCCCGACACCACACCAGTGATTACTCTACCCACTATTCAGACTGACACCACATATATACCTATCATAGCACCTACTATACCACCATCCCCAGACTATACACTAACGTCTCTCGATTATTCACCTGCATCTGATACAGAGTCTGATCCATCTGAAGATCCATCATAAGACCATATACCATCATTACCAGCCATCTCACCATTTTTATCATCGGCTGATGACACCACAGACAGTGATACACCTAATTCACCACCATCACCTACCCATAACACCTTTCACTGAGAATACCCTTTCTACCCAGAGATCACTTGTCATACCTCGTCATTAAGTTGTGATTCTATCACCTGGATAGCCTATTCCGCATGGTTGACCGTACTGCTACCATCTTAATACGCCGGTACACATGATGACTGCGAGGAAGAGGGTTAGGCCATTACCTGTTCAACAACTTGCTGTGAGACATTCTGTTGATCATTCTTCATCAGATTATTTTTCTCCAGATGATTAAGCTTGAGATTCTTCTTTAGACTCATCATCAGAGGCATCATCAGATTTTCATTCGGATGCTTCATCTAATTCTTCTTCGAGACACTCATTGTCAGATCATTCTTATCTTGATTTACCGAGTATTTCTGTGGGGCCATCTCATAAGAGAAGTAGGTCCTCTATGACATCTGTACCTGCATTACCACCTGTGTTTGGAGCTCTATCTCCTGTCCGTGCTAATTTGATACCATCTCCTAAGAGGGTTAGGGATTCTGGTTATTTGGCAGATGTAGAGGTAGATCCTAGAGAGACTAGTTTGAGGGATGATGTTATTGTCAAGGGTAGTGATGAGCCTTACTTAGAGCAGGATATCGATCCAGAGATTCAGGCAGAGATTGATGAGTGTATTGCTTACGCGGATGCTCTTAGGGATAGAGGGATTGATGTTAGAGTTGTAGTTGAGGCTGTTGATCGAGAGGAGAGTGAGACGGGTGCGAGGGGCCCGGTTAAGGTTAGAGTTAAGAGGGTTACGCATCCTGTGATGCCAAAGGATACCCCTGAGTCTACTCAGGACAGTGGAGCAGTAGAGGTTACGTATGAGACATTGGGAGATTTGGTTCAGAGGTTCCATGATCACACAGAGGCTATCCCAGTCCATCGTATACAGGTTATTGAGGGAGCTCAGAGAGAGTGGGGACGTAGGATTGTTGGGGTTGAGTCGACAGTTACTGCTTTAACTAAGAGGGTTGCTGAGTTGGAGAAGGGTAACAAGAGGCTCAGAGGCACCGTGAGTGTTAAGAGTCAGAGAGTTGACCAACTCCAACGCGGCATGTCATAGTAATGAATGAGAAGACTGAGTCAGAATGGACCGACTGTCGATTTATGATCGAGTGAGAGTTGGCAGACTTGAGGCGTGTGCTAGGAAGCACATGGGCTACTATCCTTAGATCCGTTCATTAGTGTTGCAGTATTGAGCAGTAGCGTTTAGTGATGACCGTAGTGTTAGAAACTCGTATTTTCTGTATTTTGAAACATTATGATGTAATCACTAATATTTGATGATATGAAATTGATATTTATCTATGATATGATGTCATGATTTGATTTACTTATGCTTTTTGCATCATGCATTATGGGGTTTCCATGAATATATTTCGATCATGTATTTTCTATGTGAATTAACCGTAAATTTTATTTAACACCGTTAGTGATCTCGCATCACCTAGAAATCTCATCGAGTGTTACGTTGTTGTGTTGTAGGAAGATGCCTAACACACGATCTGGAGCGTCTTTGACTCATGAGGAGGTTGAAGAGTTGGTTACTCGCCGAGTAGCTGAAGAGATGGAGGCTCGTGAAGCCGCAATAAACCTTGAACCCCTGAATGAGAATGGGGATGAACAAGAAGGTGAGAATGGAGGAAATGGAAATGGAGGGAACGGAGGAAATAGGAATGAAGGAAATGGAAATGGAGGTAACAAAGGAAATGGAAATGGAGGAAACAGAGGAAATAGAAATGGAGGGAATGGAAGAAATGGAAATGGAGGTAATGGAGAAAATGGAAATGGAAATAGAAATGGGAATCATGGCATAAACTATGGAGGTTTCATGCCAGTGGCTAGAGAGTGCACTTTCCAAGATTTCTTGAAGTGTAAGCCACATAATTTCTCAGGAACTAGCAACTAGCAACTGTAAATTAAACTTAATCTAACATGGTAGATTAAGGTGTTAGGGTGAAATGAAACAAATAGTTGGTGTAAATTCCTAAAGGATTAGCTCTACGGGTTGTTCTAGGGGTATCTTACTCTAAAAATGAAATAACAAAGGGTTTAAATGAGAGGTTAACTAACCGGTGTAGTTAGTTAATAAGCAACATATAAAGGCGATTTGGGTGTAATCCTAAGATTTACCAATTTAAACAAGTTACTCCATCTAAATCTATAGTACTTATCATTGCGGTCTCGAATAGATATACCAAGCCAAGTTCTAAAGTCTACAACATCATCGGCACACTCATATTTTGTGGAATTTTAGGTAAGCATTTAGAAATGGAAAGGCTAAATCCTCACAATATCTAACAAGGGTTATTGTGTGTGGGTTATGTAACATGTAATTTCACAAAAGTATGCTGGAAAAAAATTTAAATTTAAGCATTTTAGTGTGAAAATTAGGACAAGTAAACATTCTAATTCCATCCCACCACTTGAATTATACAACGTCCTCGTTGTATAAATAAAACATTAAATACGGGAATTAAAAAGAATTAGAATGAGAAACTCCCCTGATATTTGCTTGGAAGATTCTTTAAGTTGCGTTTATGAGCAAGATTGTGTGTTGAACAGCCGCTTTGAAGTTTTAAGACTCCAACACTTTAAGATTTCCAGATTTGAGAATTCTCCACCAATATTTGTCGATATTTCTTTCTCAAGGTCCTATGTAAAATATAGGAAAAACATGTGCATTCCTATCTTGGTATATACGGTTAATTTAAACTAAACTAAACAAACTAAATATGGGTTAGACTGATGGATACGACGTATCAATTAAGTGAATACGCCGTATTCCAGAACTGGAGGTTTCATGCCGGTGGCTCGAGAGTGCACTTTCCAAGACTTCTTGAAGTGCAAGCCATATAATTTCTCAGGAACTGAAGGCGTTGTCAGATTGACCCGCTGGTTTGAGAAGATGGAGACTGTGTTCAATATCAGTTAATTGTTCCACCAAAGTATCAAGTGAATTTGCTCATGCAACATGCAGGACAGTGCTTTGACCTAGGTGGAACTCAAAGTGAACACATTGGTGGTTTGACGCGGGCAATATGCCATGAATTGTGGTTAAAACTATGAGGTTGTGACAGAAGATACTGTCCAAGGAATTAAATCCAGAAGATGGAGACTGGATATGGGAATTTGACCGTGAAAGAAACGACTTGACTGCTTACAACTCAAAGGTTTAGAGTGATTTTGTGTCTGTGTACTAGAATGGTTCCTGATGAAGAAGACAGAGTGGAATGGTTTATTAGAAGTTTACCAGACAAACATTCAGGGAATGTGATTGCTGAGACATCCAGCCAGATCCAAGATGCTATACACAATGCTTACTCAATTGATGGACAAGAAGGTCTAGGGTTATGCTGCAAAGAGTGCTGAAAATAAGAGGAGGATGGAAAGTAACCTAAGGGATAACCGTGGACAGCAACCGCTGTTCAAGAGGCAAAATACTAGTGGGCTGATGTGACAGAGCTTATTACGGACTGGGAAAATAAAGAAAGGGGTTTATGTTGGGCCAATACCTTACTGACAATAAGTGAAGGATGCACCATGAAGGTGTGTTTACTAGAGGTATGGAAACTCTGTTAAGTAAGGTTGGACATCAGTCTGGGATTGTAGGGCTGCTATTGCTCCAAACACTTAGAGGGCTACAGTTGGAAATCAGCAGGGTATTATTTGTTATGAGTGTGGAAGACCAAGACATTTCAGGAGGGATTGTCCTAAGTTGAGGAATCAGAACCGTGGAAACCAGACAAGAAACAAGAATGGAAACAAGACTGGAAACCAGACTGGAGGTAACGAAGCTACGGCGAGAGCTTACGCCATTGGTAGAGGAGGAACAAACCCTGATTCCAACATTGTCATGAGTACGTTTCTTCTTAATAACTGTTATGCTTCGATGTTATTCGATTCGGGTGCCGATAGAAGTTTTGTGTCGACTACCTTTAGTTCTTTGCTTGATGTTACACCAACCACTTTAGACACTAGTTATGCCGTAGAACTTGCTGATGGAAGAATTTCATAAACAAATATTATTCTTAGAGGTTGCACGTTAGGATTATTAGGTCATCCGTTCGACATAGATCTAATGCCCATAGAGCTTGGTAGTTTTGACGTCATCATTGGTATGGATTGGTTGGCGAAATACCACGCGTTGATCATTTGTGACGAGAAGGTTGTTCGTATTCCTGTATGGATATGAGGTTGGGTTGTTGATTAATTTTGAAGTGATAATTGTGACGCGGAAGGTTGTTGAATTATCATATCGTGCACGAAGACCCAAGTATATTGAGAAAAAGGATGTCAAGTTTATCTGGCACAGTTACGTCCCAAGAAAGCTGAGGATAAGTCAGAGGAGAGGCGACTTGAGGACGTACCGATCGTTACGGGTATTCTAGAGTCTTTCCAGAAGATCTGCTGGGATTACCGCCTGCTTCGAAAAGTTGAATTGTTTAAAATCGACTTAGTCCCTGGTGCTGCAACTGTAGACGAGCACGTTATCGATTAGCACAGCCAAAATGCAAGGAATTGTATACTCAGTTGCTAGAACTGTCTGACAGGGAATTTATAAGTCCGAGTTCCTCACCCTGGGGCACCAGTTTGTTTGTCAAGAAAGAAAGATGGTTCTTTTCGGGATGTTGTGTATCGGACTATCGTGAATCTGAACAAGTTATGTGAAGAATCAATACCCACTTCGGAGGATCGATATGATTGTTTGATCAATTGCAAGGTGGCAAGAGTTACTCTAAGATCGACATGAGATCTGGTTATCATCAACTCAGAGTTCGTGAGGAAGATATTTCAAAGACAACATTTAGGACCGCTATGGTCACTACGAGTTCCAAGTAATGCCGTTTGGTTTGACTAACGCACCAGCAGTTTTCATGGACTTGATGAATAGGGTGTGCAAACCATATCTGGATAGATTCGTGATTGTATTCATCGATGATATTTTGATCTACTCCAAAAGCAGAAAGGAGCATGAAGGACATCTTAAGTTGATCTTGAATTTATTGAAGAAGGAAGAATTGTACGCCAAGTTCTCAAAGTGTGAGTTTTGGCTGTCGAAGGTACAATTTCTTGGTCACGTGATTGATAGTGAAGGCATTCACGTTGATCCCGCGAAGATTGAGGCAATCAAGGATTGGGCGTCGCCCAAGACACCCACCGAGATTCGTCAATTTCTAGGTTTGGCCGGTTACTACCGACGATTTATCGAAGGCTTTTCAAAAATCGCTAGACCTATGACGAAACTGACTCAGAAGAGCGTGAAGTTTGAATGGGGAGAAAAGGCAGAAGCTGCATTCCAGTTGTTGAAGCAAAAGTTGTGTAGTGCGCCGATTTTGGCTTTACCAGAGGGAAGTGAGAACTTCGTGGTATATTGCGATGCTTCGCATAAAGGGTTGGGCGCGGTTTTGATGCAGAGAGAGAAGGTCATAGCTTACGCATCCCGCCAACTCAAGGTTCACGAGAAGAACTATACCACACACGACCTAGAGCTTGGTGCAGTAGTGTTTGCCCTGAAAATGTGGAGACATTATCTGTACGGTACCAAGTGCGTTGTGTTCACTGATCATAAGAGTTTGCAACACATTCTCGACCAGAAGGAGCTGAATATGAGGCAAAGACGTTGGTTAGAATTGTTGAGCGACTACGACTGTGAGATTCGATATCATCCAGGAAAGGCGAACGTGGTGGCTGATGCCCTGAGTCGAAAGGAAAGAAGCAAGCCGCTACGAGTTCGAGCCTTGGTTATGACTATAGGGTTAAACCTTCCTAAGCAGATTTTGAGTGCTCAATCGGAAGCCAGAAAGGAAGAGAACTTCATTAATGAAGATTTGCGTGGCATGATTAACAAGTTAGAACCTCGCGCTGACGGAACGTTATGCTTAAACAATCGAAGTTGGATTCCGTGTCTTGGTGATTTAAGGGCCTTGATTATGCATGAGTCGCATAAGTCAAAGTATTCCATCCACCCTGGATCGGATAAGATGTATCAGGACTTGAAGAAGTTATATTGGTGGCCCAACATGAAAATAGAAATTGCCACTTATGTCAGCAAGTGTTTAACATGTGCAAAGGTTAAGATAGAATATTAGAAACCATCTGGTTTGTTGGTTCAACCAGAGATCCCACAATGGAAATGGGAGAACATAACAATGGACTTTGTGACTAAACTGCCGAGGACAGCGGTTGGGCAAGACACGATTTGGGTAATCATTGATCGTCTCACTAAATCTGCTCATTTCTTGCCTATGAGAGAAGATGACACGTTAGAAAAATTAACGAGACAATACTTGAAGGAAGTAGTCTCAAAGCATGGAGTACCGGTTTCGATCATCTCAGATCGCGATGGAAAAATTACTTCACATTTTTAGAAGTCTCTACATAAAGCATTAGGTACTCGATTGGATATGAGTACAACCTACCACCCAGAGACCGATGGTCAGAGTGAGAGAACCATTCAAACGTTAGAGGATATGTTACGTGCCTGTGTACTCGACTTTGGAAAAGGTTGGGATAAACACTTACCGTTGGTAGAATTTTCGTATAACAACAGTTACCATACCAGCATTAAGGCTGCTCCGTTTGAGGCGTTGTATGGGCGCAAGTGTCGATCACCCATCTGCTGGGCTGAAGTTGGGGACAGTCAGCTCACTGGCCCAGAGATCATCTACGAGACAACCGAGAGAATAGTTCAAATCAAGAGCCATATCCAAGCCGCCCGTGATCATCAAAAGAGCTATGCCGATGTAAGACGAAAACCTCTTGAGTTTCAAGTAGGAGATAAGGTCATGTTGAAAGTGTCTCCTTGGAAAGGAGTGATACGTTTTGGCAAACGGGGAAAGCTGAACCCTCGTTATATTGGACCTTTTAAGATCATTGCCAAAGTAGGAACCGTTGCCTATCGTCTAGAACTTCCAGAGAAGTTGAGTAGAGTTCATAGTACGCTTCACATCTCGAAATTTAAGAAATGCATGGCTGATGAACCGCTTGCTATACCGTTGGATGAAATCCAAGTGGATGACAAATTGAATTTCATCAAAGAACCTATCGAGATTATGGACCGTGAGGTCAAGCGTCTAAAGCAGAGTCGTATTCCGATTGTCAAAGTACGCAGGAACTCCAAGAGAGGTCCTGAGTTCACCTGGGAGCGTAAAGACCAAATGCAAAAGAAATACCTACATCTTTTCACTAATTATGTACCTGCCGCAGAGGTTGCATCCTAAGCTTTGAGGATAAAGCTTCTTTAATGGGGAAAGAATGTGACAACCCAAGAATTTCCGTTTAATAAATTAGTTGTTTCCGTTTAGAAATTTTAAATTTTAAATGTTTCGTTTAGCTTTACCGTTTAGCCGGGAAGTTATTTCGTTATTATCTGAGAATCGTCACCGGGAGCGAACCGGGACACCAAATGTTGTAGTATTTTGGCAATAGCCACGTTTTTATGTTTTAAAGCAATATTTAAAATTTTGTAATTTTCCGTGTTACCGTTACTCGTTTCGTTATTTACGTGATACGTGTTTTGGTTTATATCTATACTTGTGCATGGTATCTCTTGAAATTAAATACAAGCTTGCATGATATTCCTAGAATGTTGGAAGCCACTTTTGGTCCCCCCTTTGCCTTGATCATAACCGGTTATGTATGTATACATACATAGGATTCAAAATTTGAAATCAAATTATTCTAGACAAGCTTGCATGATTTGTGGCAAAGGACTAGTACTAGGTGTGTGTGATAGGAGGATCATTTTGGTCCCCTATTCCTTGTCCCCTAACCAAACCGACTCACACACTAGTGTGTGTGAATGTGTGTGTGATTTTTGTAGATATATTCACTTGTCCCATTTCATTTCTTTCATTCACCAAAACATTTTCTCTTGTGCTTTCTCTCTCTAAAACACACATACATATCTTTCTTTTCTTTCTTGTCCGAACCATCAAAAACACACACCCAAATCCATTCATTTTTAATCTTTGATCAACCATTTGAAGATATATTGTTCGAGTTGATTGTTATTTCATCCGGGTATTTTATAAAACAACGTTTGGGTTGTTTTTGATTTCTAATCATCTTTCGTCGTGTTTCTTTGTAAGTCATCTCTACTTTTTCATAAATAAGTTGTACTTTTGCATTCGTATGATCATTCCGAACAAGGTGTACAAAGCGGATCGTTGTGAAAATCATTATCTATTTTTCTATAAAACTACAAGTCTCTAAGTTTAATCTTTTTGTTTATAAATGGAAGAACATAAAAAGTAGTTGTACTTTTGTGCATAAAAGTTCGTTGTGACTATTTTGATATATATATTGTTATCACTACGGCTATATCGTTTATTTAAGATTTATCGTATATTAAGTTTAAATATTGTTGGCGAAGAGATTAAGTTAGATGTTGGATTTGTTGGAAGCATAAAATGAAAGTCGAAGAGGTTTAGGTTTAGATCGGATTTGTTGAG
The DNA here is from genome assembly GCA_026074375.1 of Tanacetum coccineum. Classification (NCBI taxonomy): domain Eukaryota; kingdom Viridiplantae; phylum Streptophyta; class Magnoliopsida; order Asterales; family Asteraceae; genus Tanacetum; species Tanacetum coccineum. The sequence goes on along the minus strand of BQNB010031779.1, from coordinate 34,130 downwards.
ATATTTGAGGTGTTCTCGAAAATAGATCGGATATTCTTTCGAGTCAATAAAAGATGTACTTTGTAAAACAGATATTTTCACGAGTCGAGGTTGATAAAAATAGAAAGTCGATATTTTTAGAAAGGTCATGCCGAAATTTCGTAAACTTTATAAAAGCATCGAAAAATATACTTTTATTATCAAACTTATGATAAAATGAAGAATAACGTAAAGTCTCGAGTCTAGGTCAACATTTACGGTTATCGAGTCAACTTTGGTATGTCGGGTCACTAAAAGACGAAATACACTAAAGAACGAAATACACTAAAAGACGAAATACACTAATAGACGAAATACGCTAAAAGATGAAATACACTAAAAGACGAAATACACTAAAAGACGAAATATTTTCAAAGATGTTTTAAAGTGTCGAGACTTGTCAAAACTTATAACTTTCGAAAGTACGTTTTAAAAAGGGATACGCCGTGTCTACTCGTGCTCGGATGATCAGTTCTTGCGTTAAGCGTTATTCGTTGTACATCATTCTTAAACGACGACTATATGATAGGTTGTCGCTAGAACCGTGAGATTCATTTTCACTTGATTGATTCCTTTTGATCCACTACCCGTATAAGGTGAGTTCATAGCCCCACTCTTTTACTCGTTTTGAATAAATGTTTTATAACTTGGGGTGAGAAACATTGCTTGCTTTTAAAACTGGACACAAGTACTTTGCGTGAGATTTTCCCTGTTTACGTGTTGCCTAAGTAGCGTTTAGACCACTACTGCCCCACTTATCATGAACCGTCAATCTCTTGACTGGAGGACCGGTCGAGGGAGCGCGAGTGTTATAAATAGATCTATTGGGACTAATTATCCCTATCCGGGTGAGTAGCGCTCACTACCCACGGGGCTCCCGATAAACGGATATATACCATGTCGAAACTTAAGAAGGTAGTCTTGGTCAGTTACCTCGGGGGCTTGTTTCAACCTAGCAATATACTATGCTATAAACATAATTAGTTTCGGTGTCATGAGCTTAGTGCAACGTAAATACTTTTTATGTGAAGTTGTATCTGTTATAACTGTCGCATACGTGTTGATATCTTGTGGTCCACTGTAACATCGTTTGAACTAAACCTATGAATTCACTCAACTTTATGTTGACGTTTTAAGCATGTTTTTCTCAGGTGCTTAGCATGGATGCTGTTGATTGACTTATGTGGAGTCTATGTGCCTGTACCGGTTTACCAGAGATTTATCTATGTCTTTAAATACCGTTGATGAACTTATTTAAGCTTCCGCATTTTTATTTTGAATCTTTTAGATTTAATCGATGTAAAACTTATTATTATTATTTTAAAACTTTGCAACGGTGTTTATTTTTCAAAACGTACCCTTAGAGGTCGTTCTTTATGCTTTGTACTTGAGATGTTCAATAAAGTCACGCCTCCGGACACGTATTCCGTCCAGGCCCCGTCTGGGGGTGTGACAGATTGGTATCAAGAGCCAAGGTTATAGAGAACCAGGTAGTATAAAATAGGTCTGGACTATAACCAGTATGTGATCCTACGTGATTATGTGCCTTACGTGATTTTATGTAGTACGTATACATAATTAAATACTATGTAAATAATATATATGTATGAAATACTTATGGTAATAAATTAAATTGATAAAAATATTTCTAAGCATTTCTTATTTCATCCCACCATGACGTACTCGGTGACTCACTCATTCATTCATTCATTTTACATTCATTTAGTTACCCATTCACCCGATCATATGTGTGCATCATGCATGGTTGATATAAAGATGATTTATATAAATGGCTATTTCAATTATCTCGATTTCATCAGACTCATCTGAGGATAGCATGGGAACACATGTTGCACGTGTGATCTTGTTCGGTACTATCCCTACTACTATTCTTGACACCACACGAGTGATTACTCCACCCGCTACTTAGACTGACACACCAGTGATACCCACAGAGACACCTATCATGGCACCTACTATACCACCATCCCTAGACTATACACCAGCTTCTCCTGATTACTCACCTGCATCTGATTCAGATTCTGATCCATCTGAGGATCCATCATCAGACCATATACCACCATTACCAGCCATCTCACCATTTTTATCATCGGATGATGACATCACAGATAGTGATACACCAGATACAACACCATCACCTACCCATGGTATGCCTTTCACTGAGATTACCGCTTCTACCCAGAGATCACCTATCATACCTCGTCGTTGAGTTATGATTCTATCACCTGGACAGCCTATTCCTCATGGTCGACCGTACCGCTACCATCTTAATGGGCTGGTACACATGATGAATGCGAGGAAGAGGGTTGGACCGTTACCCACTCAACGTCTTGCTGTGAGACATTCTGCCGATCATTCTTCTTTAGATTCGTCATCATAGGCATCATCAGATTTTCATTCGGATGCTTCATCTGATTCTTCTTCGAGACACTCATTGTCAGATCATTCTTCACCTGATTTACCGAGTACTTCTGCAGGGCTATCTTGCAAGAGACGTAGGTCCCCCACGACGTCTGTACCTGCATTATCACCTGTATCTGGAGTTGTATCTCCTGTCCGTGCTGATTTGATACCATCGCCTAAGAGAGTTAAGGATTCTGGTTATCTGGCAGATGTAGAGGTTGATCCTAAAGAGATTAGTTTGAGGGATGATGCTATTGTCAGGGTTAGTGACGAGCCTCACTTAGAGCAGGATATTAATCCATAGGTTTAGGCGGAGATTGACGAGTGTATTTCTTATGCAGATGCTCTTAGGGATAGAGGGATTGATGCTAGAGTTGTAGTTGAGGCTGTTGATCGAGATGAGATAGAGACGGGTGTGAGAGGCCCGGTTGAGGTCAGAGTTAAGAGGGTTACGCATCCTGTGATACCAGAGGATATTCCTGAGCCTGCTCAGGAGGGAGCATTAGAGGTTACGTATGAGACATTGGGAGATTTGGTTCAGAGGTTCCATGATCACACACAGGCTATCCCAGTCTATCGTATACAGGCTATTGAAGGAGTTCAGAGAGAGCAGGGACATAGGATTGTTGGAGTTGAGTCGGCAGTTATTGCTTTGACTGAGAGGATTACTGAGTTAGAGAGGGATAACAAGAGGCTTAGAGGCACCGTGAGTGTTGAGAGTCAGAGAGTTGACCGACTCCAACACGGCATGTCACGTGTGCAGAGAGAGTTGAGGCAGATGCGACGACTTCGATTTTATGACCGAGTGAGGGTTGGCAGACTTGAGGCGTATGCTAGAAAGCACATGGGCTACCATCCTTAGAGAAGTTCGTTAGTATTGCAGCATTGAGTAGTAGCGTTTAGTGATGACCGTAGTGTTAGAACTCGTATTTTCTGTATTTTGAAACTAATGTGATGTAATCACTAATGTTCGATGATATGAAATTGGTATTTATCTATGACATGATGTCATGATTTGATTTACTTATACTCTTGTGTCATGCATTATAGGGTTTCCATGAATATGTATTTCGATCATGTATTTTATATGTGAATTAACCGTAAATTTTATTTAACCCTGTTAGTAATTTCACATCACCTAGAAATCTTACCAAGCGTTATATCGTTATGTTATAGGAAGATGCCTAACACACAATCCGAAGCATCTATGACTCGCGAGGAAGTTGAAGAATTGGTTAACCGCCGAGTAGCTGAAGAGATGGAGGCTCGTAAAGCCGCGATAGACCTTGAACCCATGAATGAGGATGGGGATGAACTAGAAGGCGAGAACGGAGGAAATGGAAATGGAGGAAACAGAGGAAATGGAAATGGAGGAAATGAAAATGGAGGGAATGGAGAAAACAAAAATGGAAATAGAAATGGGAATCATGGCATGAATTATAGAGGTTTCATGCCAGTAGCTCAAGAGTGCACTTTCCAAGACTTTTTGAAGTGTAAGCCATAAAATTTCTCGGGAACCGCTTTCATTCGATATCGATCATAACAACATAAAGCGAGTTATGGTTGATAAAATTTATTAAGATTGGTAAAAAATCAAAGTACGATGCTATTTTAATACTTTTAAAAGGGCACTGATGCCTCAATTAGTCAGCTTTTACATGCTGTAAGCACATCTTGATCAAATTACACACATACAAACACTAATCATTAACACACCTTTCTATCAATAAACTGTTTTTTTTTGCTTATCTAAAACAACTTACTACTCACAAATAATCAGATAGTATAGCAAAATGATCTAAAAGGATTGTATTAACCCGTATGAATACTTGAAGCAAAATGATCTAAAAGCCCAAGAAATAGTATATATCTAACATATATAAATAATTAAAAATAGGGCAAATGGTCTGAAAATGCATCGAAGTTGTCACGTTTTCCTTTTGTAAGCTATGAACTTTTAAATTTTCTTTTGTGAGTCAACACTTTGCTAATCTTCCTATTGTAGTCATCAAACGGGGGTAATTTGACGTGTCACTTGATTAACCCACTTTTTCCCTGTTATTCTTTTAAACTTTCCTGTTTTACACATTAAGGGGTCCATTTTGCAAATAAACAAAGACAAATGTCGATATTCATAATAACAATTTTCATATGTATAAATCTATCCCCAATTTCATTACCATCCAAACTCACAAATCTTAGAGGAATCCTAATTAATGTCAGTAAACAATCCATAATTCACAAATCATACACGATCCCTAATTCATAAATTCTACACGATCCCTAATTCACAAATCCTACACGATCCCTAATTAATAAATCCTACACCAACCTTAATTTATATTCACTATAGTCATAAACCCTAAAAAATTCAATTTTTGACATAGGATACTTCGGACAACTTTAGGGAATTTGAGGATTGGGTATGCTTCTAAATCCGCTCTCTCTTTATTTTGTTTCGTGTCATACACTTTGCTCATGTTCTGTTCTCGTTATTAGGTCTCAGACCACCAAAGGTATTTGGATAGCAAGGTGTATTAGTATTGAACCTTGCACCATTGTTTGGATTATAAGCTATTTAATTAGTGATTAGTAACAAGTTATAGATAATGTCATTTTAGGGGGTGTTTCTTTAAGCTTATTTGTGGGCTTATGAGCTTATGCGATTTTGGCTTATTTTTCCAGCTTGATATGAGATCTATGGGCTTATATAGCTTATTATATAATAAGCTTATAAGCCGAAAAATTAAAGCTTATGAAAAATAAGCTGAAATCACATAAGCTCATAGGCCGACAAATAAGCTTTGTTTAAGCTAATTTGACCCGACTTATATTTTAACTAAAACAACATTTCATAAGATCATATCTAGTTTTTTGGTTTATGAGTAATGGTGTTTGTTTAAGCTTATTTTTGGACTTATGTGCTTATATAGGCTTATCATAACACATTAAGCTTATATAAGCGCATAAGTTTCAAAATAAGCTGCAAGCCAACCACATTGGCTGTAGGTATGAAAATAAGCCTAAACAAACACCCCCTGACTCGGCTTATCAGCACATACGCTTGTAGTCGTGTTTGATTAGTTTTAATTACTCTGCAGCGATATCAGATGTATCTGGGAGTTTTCTCATAAGTTTGTCATGTATGCAGATTGTACAGGGGATTGGTACCACTTTGGGGACGCCTTATACCATGTAAATTAAAGCATCTGAGATGCTAATTCCTATGTTCTGATATTTTATACCCCTTTGTTACTCATAAAAAAAGAAGCAAAGAATCTACAACTGTGAAAAGAATATTACGGAGTACATACCTATTCCACTGCATGATTTTGTTAGTTTCTTCCGTGCTGTCCATCTGAACTTTTATTACAGCGTCCCTTACCTTTGTCTTTGTAGTGTTAATGCAGATCTTATATTGGTACTTGGAAAGGAGCATGATAGTTCCTCGAAAAGAAGTTCCGTGAGAATGTTACAATAAAGAGCAGCAGGCATAGTCATCAACACCATGGGATTCATTCATGGCCTTGGTTATGATGTATGAACTTTGTAGGTCCTCTTTTTGTGTATAAATTTAATTATCAGCAGAGGCGTACTATGCTTAATTGTAGTTTGCAGTTTAATTAACGTAAGTAAAAATGCTTTATGGGACTTCATCAGTGAGAACCATGAAATGTTAATACTTCTTGTTTTTGTAACTTTTGCCAGGAGAAACTTTGCAGCATGTTAAAAGATGTTCTAAAACGGAAGCCAAATGTAGTTGTGGTAAAACTTCAAAAAATCAAGTGGTGTTGTGTCTAGGAATTCAAAATTCAGAGTTAGTGCCAGGAGCCATAGGATAAGTCAGGTGCTCTTTATGCTTGAAAAAAAATCCTCAGTTCCATTAATCTTGACACTTATTAATCCTAAAAAGCTTCTATAAAGAACCTTCAATTGTATTCTTTAATCCTTTAGTTATCTCTAAGTCAAAGCTTACTTAGTCTTTCTAATTACAGGAATATTTCTATGGTCTCTCTAATGACCTTTCACCAAATTCGAGTATAGCAAATTTCAGTGACTTAGCTATCTATAAAATTGGTGGCGGACCACAGGCCCCGGCTTCAGCTCTGCCAATTGGTGCACACCTCCTGCTGCTATTGAGGTTGCCAAGGAGTAGGATCGACAATGATGACAAATGATGTTTGTTTTGATCGTGAGTACTGTATATGAAAGATGGAGCTTCTTGGGGAATTAGCAGTCTGAATATTTTTGTATTTGTGCATTTTACTTTCTATTATTCCATGGCTAGTTAGGTTTTTTGATAATTTTTGAAAATTAAAATTTTATCGTTAAAGGTATTATGTTGTAGATATTGTTTCTTCAGTTATCTATGATCAATTAAATATACACTATTCAAATTTCTTGTGTTATTATCATTTGCAAACATGGCATAAAGTGTGTAAATTATTAATAAATAAAAAATTAAAGGGTGTAAAACGTTAATAAATAAAGTGTAGGGTTATATAATAAAGTGTGTAAGTTATTAATACTTAAAAGGGTTAAAGGGTGAAAATGTCAAAAAATAAAGTTTAGGGGCAAGGTATAACATTGGCTAAAAGAGGAAAACAGAAAAAAGCGAGTTAATCAAGTGCCACGTCAAATTACCCCTGTTTGATGGCTACAATAGGAAGATTAGCAAAGTATTGGCAAACAAAAGAAAAAATAAAAGTTCATAGTTTACCAAAAGGAAAAAACGTGACAATTTCGATGATTTTCAGGACCAATTTGCTTAAAAATATAAAGAAAATACCTGTAATAATAGCAGTTAAACCATGACAATCAATTCCTTTAGTAACATCTTCATCTGTGTTTTTAGCTGAGTATCCAGATTTTCCTTTGAATGCAATCAACCAAGGCATCTTTACTTCTTTTTTGCTTGAAAAAAGGTTACACCAAAATTTAAACACTTTTAGGCTTGGTGTTATGAATATGAATTCGTGGATAACTTGGCTATAACTTTTGTAGCCAATTGGCTAAAATCTTTCACCAAAAATACATAAGAAATGACTTAGAGACCCGCAAACAGGACTCAAGGACTCGTAAACAAGATTCAGGGACCCACAATTATAGCATAAAATTGTAGCCAATTAGCTACAAAAAATTATGCTAGATTTTCCATTTATTTTAAATATTCTTTTATATATATATATATATTATATATATATATATATAATATATATATATAGGGACGAGTTATATTGAGAACCCTTTTAGTGGTTTTTTTTTTTTTTTTTTTTTTTTTACAGTAACTTTTACAGAATCTTTTGTACCAATAAAGAATTAGTAATTTTAAATACTTTAATTAATCTAAAAGGGTACAATGGTAAAACAACTTTTTACATTCTTTTCGAATTTTTTTAATTAAAAAATCTTTTTTAAATCCCTTAAATTTAGGAATTAAAAAACACTATGTAACATTTTTAGTTTTCAAATTTTTTTGATATAATTCTGTATTTTTAAATCGTTGAAATTTATGAAGTTGAAATATTTTTTAAATGTATTATTTTTAGTTACCCTTTAATTAATATTTTTAAAATAATACGTTTTTTCCCATTTTATTTGGCATTTTACAATGGTGATATGATATGTGTTTTTTGTGTTAATAATTTAATTGCACAATATTATTGATATACATTTATTTAAACTTCAATTGTGTTTGATTAAAAAAAAGTAATTGCATGTATGTTTCATTGTACATTCTCTAAACTTCAATATATAAAACTAATATGTTCCATTGTACATTCTCTATGCTTCAATACATAAAACTAACAACATAAATGTTATACACGCGCCTTCTAACTTTATAATAAACGGAGAACATGAATATTGTACATAAAGTTTGATATCAAATGAAATACAATTAAAAACAAAGGTATCATCTTGAATTTACATGTGCACACATTTCAAAAAACATATGTGCGCTCCTTCCAAGAACATGTGAATCCCCCCATTCAGGCTTTGAGAAACATGTGTTATTTTCATTTTTTTCATCAAATTCATTGAACATATGTCGTCGACATTCAAAAATATATGTGCGCACCTTTAAAAATTATATGTATTTGTAGCTTTTCTCATTAAATTCAGTATAACATATGTGCACGACTTCCAAAAACACATATGTACATGACACAAATACCATAGGCAAAAAAAAACACAGCTGCACAATCTTTGATTTTATTCGAAAAGTAGAGTTTCATAGGCCTCCTTCTACTAAAACCCACGGTCGGTAGTGGTGTAGTACCATGGCACCGGGATCATCATATCTTTTAACCAGTAAACTACAAACAACTGCAAAACACTTTTAGCATTAGAAATCACAACGATTTAGGATCTAAACCGATTCAGATCGGTACAAAATACCTCGATCTAAACCGGTAATAGAGATGGAGGAAATACCGAATCACTTTACTTTTAGTCTGCAATGCTATCATGGTTAATTGCTAGTAGGCTGGTAGATAAAAAAGAGGATTTATGGTGGTTGTGAATTTGTGGTGGCTGCTATAGGATTAGGGTTAAGTTTGAGAGGAGAGATGTTTTTTTTTTAACGGCAACTTTTATTGAGAAACTAGCAAGACGCTAGAAAAGCATTACAAAGAAAGCAAATAAGGGTTCTTTAACCAAAAACCCCAAGAAAAAGAACTAGAACATCGATTAACACACCAATTAAAAGAAGCCGCGACTAAGTCGTCAAAGATCACGGACCATCTAGGAGGGGAAGAATCGAAAACCAACCTATTCCGAAAACACCAGATGTGCCACCAAGCAGTATAAAAAACACCCTCCAACATGGCTTTAAGCTTAGACGGCAGGCGTATAGAACCGAACCATGTATACCAATCGACAAACGACGAGACCTCCTCCCATTGAATGTTCCACCAACGACAAATTCTCTGAGAGATGCTCTTTCCCAATTCGCAAGAGAAGAATAGGTGACTAGAATCTTCCAATGTCAATTCACAAATTGGACATAAAGGAGAATCCATGGTAACCCCTCTAGAAATCAAATTACCTCGAGTCGGGAGGCGATCAAGGCTGGCACGCCAAGCGAAGATATTGACTTTAATTGGGAACAATTTACCCTCCTTCTAGTGCCACGTCCGACGAAGTGGTGAAACGAGCTCGTTCTAACGCGGATGCGAATGTCTTTGACCCGAAAAACAACACCATCGCCAATGAGATCGCAAAAAATACCTTTCAGACGAAGGACGATAACGAAATCGTTACCTAGCAAAGACAGAAGCTCAGTCCACTGATTCCTTTCGATCCGTTCTTGACCGGTTCTGAAAGAGTCATCATAACGACTGGGAGCCCCCCACTTGGCTGCAACCGAAATATCTTTGTCAATGCAAGAGCGAATAAAGAGGGAACCGAAAACAACGGCAGATCAAGAGTCCATGTTATTAACCAAAAATAGTGTTTAAACATCCCCAATACGGAATCTTGCTAATGGGAAGAAAGTCAAAGCTTTCTAAAGCAGGTGGAGAACTTTCACGTAAGATGACACCCCAAGAGAAGAGTTTTACGAGAGTGACACTTCCATCCTGAGAGAACCATAATTGCACTGATCATATGGCGTGCCACAAGGTACCGTTCTTCCTGAACGTAGGAAGGAAACGCCAAACCCATTTAAGGAGGAGAGCACGGTTGAGGGCAAAGAAGCTGGACACTCCTAGACCTCCGTTTTTCTTAGACGACAAAACCTTCGCCCACGCGACCCATGTAATTTTGCTATTCTGAGAATCACCACCATTAAAGAAATTGTTACGAAGTCTCTCCATCTCGTGAAGCACACTTTTGGGAGCTTTATATAACGACATGTTGTATATGGGAACCGCACCTAGAACCGACTTGAGGAGAGATGTTTGATGGTGGAAGTGAGAGATAAATCATAATTATTTTCTACAGGTTCTAATATTTCTTCAAAACATGGACGGTTTTTGAAATTAATAAAAGTGAAGTTCCTATAATACCCTTTTAGCCTTAACAAGATAACACCTCATCTTTAGTTTAATTGCAATTTTGACACTTTTAATCTTAACATTTGATTATACTCATCCAATGGTTCAGATTCATTTTAAAATGTTCTGTAAAGTTCTTGCACATAAAATGAGTTATCAATTATACACTTTACTATATATAACATGATTAGCTTTTTTGCGTTTTTGGACGAAGACAATCTGATACATTATAGTCTAGTCGGGTTTCGGAGCGATATACATTCCTGTGGTAGAATATTTTCCGTCTAAAGTTCTATATAATCAAAAATATGAGCGTTTCAATTGGGTAGAAGCAAAACCATACATAATCTCCAAAAATTAATCCTAAAGTGATGATATAACTTATAAACATTCATATAAGGAATACCAGTTTTAAAGTACTCAAACACTTAAGTAATGAAATTTTTAAACCACTAACAAAGTGGTCTAGTGGTGAAACATTTTGATATGGAAGCAAACTTTAATAGGTAGATATTCTGAGATGACAAATGAAAGAGACAGAAACGGTCGTGACATACCCTAGTTAGGCGGAGATAGGAGGGGCACAGTAAGCACGTGCCCCCTAGTGAAAAAAATTGTAGTGTAAAATTTTCAAAATACTTGATTTTTTTTTTTTTGTAATTTGCCCCCTTAACGAACCAATTTGTAGTGTAATTTTCTAAAAATTATCAAAACTTTCTGGATTCGCCCTTCGGTCACAGGAATGCCCGTATTGGGAAAGGGCCTTTACAGTGCAACAAACACGGCCATATGATATACAAGCCCAAAAATTACGCTCATTGGGTTCTTCACTCAGATTTTTATCACTCAACTTTTCTTTAAAAAAATCTTACTAAAAAAAGTAATTTGAACTATCGACTTGAAAGTTAGGACATAAAAATGCGTAATCATAGTAAACTTATCTCATTCTTCGAGTCCATTTGGGTATTTTGTGTTCGAGGCCTTGTGAATGAGATCTCTCCGAAATAGTTGTTACAAATGCTAACAATAATGCAATAGAATAGATAAAACTTCATCTTTATTTCTTTTACATTTTTAAACATAGTCACATACAATATTACAAATAATTGGTACATACACTTTACACCACACCTCATTTCTAAACATGCAAAAACAGCACTCAAACGAGCATGTAAGATATTCACAACAAAAACATTAAAACAAAAGAATCATAACATGAATATATTATATTACATATGAAACACAAAATTAAACTCTCGCGAATCACTTTGAAGCGGTTAACTCCATACCACATTCCCATAGTTTCTTGGCCAACTCGGCATCTTTAGCATACCCGCTCACTGTAGCCACATTGTTGTCCATAAAATACTCGCCACTAAACTCTTTCGCTTTTGGGTTCAAAGCCAAAAAGCATGTCGTTGAAGCGCCCTGTGGTACATTCTTTTGAAAGTGTTTGATTATACCTCCATATAAGCAAGCTATGTCAAGAAAATGAAAAATGATAGGAGTTAACGTCATGAGCAAGAAAAAGAACCAATTAAAAGGATTAAACTACGATATTACATGTCAAGAAGTTTGAGTGACGCGCAAGATTAGTTGTAATAACTCCAGGATGCAACGCGTTGACAGTTATGTCTGCCCCTTCTTCCTGAACTCAAAGACAAACATGTCGCTTATTAAGAGTCCATATATTGGCTAAACTAGATCAAGGTCAATTAGAGATAATTATGACTGTTTGATATCAGTCTAATAGTTCCTTGAGCGCCTTGCTAGCTCCTTAGCGTGCAGAATAGTAGCAAGTTTTGATTGCCCATAAGCATAGAAACTACTATAGCTGTAAATTCGACAAAGATATATATCAGGTAAACCGTTTGTATGTATAGTTCAATGTTAGCAAGTCTACACAACCCTTGCTAAGGTTTGGTTGTCGAACATTAATTGCTGCAAATTTAAAAGGAATTAGATTTTATCCACTTTTCTCTCGTTTTGCTTGTCAAAATGTATTTCCCCCTTTTGTAGGAGAACTCATAAAGTCTTGATGATACTAAGACAATCCTTCCTTCACGTCCGCAATTTTTAGCAGTATTTTTCATCGTATCCAACAACAAATTCGTCAAATGAAAATGACCTAGATTATAAGAAGAAAAGAAACACAACTTTAGCTACGAAAACATTTTCTAGGAGAAAAACAAGTGTCGCATATAAAACACTAGTCAACACGTACCAAGATAGTTAGTTGCAAACTGACTCTCAATTCCGTCTTTAGATAGGGAAAATGGAGGAGTCATTATCCCTGCATTACCACTGCAAACAACAATAAACCAGTTGTTAGACTTATACGCTATAAAGTTAACTGTTAGATATTATTAAAATGGTATGCTAGTATCTTACATGAGGATGTTGAGTGGTAGACCCTTGGCAATGAACTCATTGGCAAATTTTCTAACAGATTCTAGTGAGCTAACATCAAGTTCCATGATGTCAATGGTAGCATTGGGGCAGTCCTTGACTATGGTTTCCTTGCACTTTGCAGCCGATTCCATGTTCCTTGCTGCCATAACTACATGAACACCGCGCAAAGCTAGCACACGCGCTGTTTCTAGGCCAATGCCACTTGTTGGCCCTGAAAATAGTAGACTTCTTAGCTAATGAAATATCAAAGATTTAAAAGGATAACAAATAGAGGTTTATGATATTTATTGACGTGACTATTTATCAGGGCCGTCTCATTGATTTCGATGGCCCCGTGCCATTATCAAAAAAAGGCCTTTAAACGCACACACAAAATACACATGTATCAATAGTGCATAAATTAAATAAACTTGAGCCTCATATTGTTTATATGTATAATAGAAGGGCATGAAATTTGGAGGCCCTCGTCTAGTGGTGGCCCTGTGCGATTGCACCTCTCGCACTCCCCTAAAGACGGCCCTGCTATTTATACATTTTGGATTAACTCCACAAAAGTTCATGTTTTAAACGGCTCTAAAGCCCCATAAAAGACACTGAAAGCTTGAAAATGCGTTCTGTATGATATATATGGTACTTGTTACACCAGAAAAATTACTAAACATGTAACATCCAGTAAGACACATTATTTTGCTTGCATATGGTCTTATAGAAATAAGCTACCTAGTCGACTTCTACAAACTTTAGCCATTTATTAGATCCAATCTTAATTCTTATAAAAAGAAAAATATAAGTTTTCTAAATATCCTTCAGCGAAGAGAAAATAATGAGTTGCGTGAACAACTAAAGATTATTTATTAATGTTATAACTTATCAGTAAGAATATTATACTTGAGTTTTGCTACCAACATATCATCATGCTTTCATTCGATATCGATCATAACAGCATACAGCGAGTTACGCTATGGTTACTAAAATTTATTAAGATCAGTAAAAAATCAAAGTACCATGCTATTTTAATACTTTCAAAGGGGCACTGATTGCCTACTTTTACATGCTGTAAGCACATCTTGATCAAATTACACATATACAAACACTAATCATTAGCACACCTGTCTATCAATAAACTGTGTTTTTCTGCTTATCTAAAACAACTTAACAAATAATCAGATAAGCAATCTGATTATTTGTGAGTGTAATAAGTATAGCAAAATGATCTAAAAGGATTGTAATAACCCATATGAAATCTTGAAGCAGAATGATCTAAAAGCCCAAGAAATAGTATATATCTAACACAAATAATTAAAAATATAAAAAAAATACCTGTAATAATAGCAGTTAAACCATGACCATCAATTCCTTTAGTAACATCTTCAGCTGTGTTTTTGGCTGAGTATCCAGATTTTCCTTTGAATGCAATCAACCAAGGCATGTTTACTTCTTTTTTGCTTGAAAAAAGGTGACACCGAAATTTAAATCACTTTTAAGGCTTGTGCAATGATATATGCTGAAGGTTTTGTGACAGGTTATGCCAATATGGTATCAGTTATATACACTCAAAGTATCCATGTTTGACTATGACTTTAAAGGGTAAAATTGTAAATACAGATTAGATTGAAGAAGTGACAACTAGGTTTTCTGTAGTTCTAGTTGCCATATTGGAAAGTCTTTGTGTTCCCATAAGAAAATTTTAGATTATTGGTACCCTAAAATTATTTTAATACCCTTTTAATCTTTTTATATTATTTTTATTTTATTATTTTGTTTTATATAAAACAATGAAACAGAAAATACAAAACTGAAATATAAAGTTTGACAAGTTAAAAGTAGTATAACACAAAAAAATACAAAACATAAAATTATAGAAAAAGTGTTTGTCATGTTAATAAAGTGAGTAAAATTGCCGTAAAAAATATGTAACATATAATATACAAAAGATACAAAAAAAATATACACTGTGTATAAAAAAGTGCCAATAGCAATACCCATCAGATATATGTTAGACCTATGACTATTTCAAAACCTTCACATTGGAGGTTTTACAAGATATATATAAATATATTTTTTATTTTTTATACCATGATCATGTAAAGTTTGGTTAAACATAGGCATAAATAATCAAAACAAATTTAATCGCTAACCTCGGAGTTATATTCTTATATTGTTCCTGGTCAAGGTCTATATATTGAGTTTACCTTGACCATCAATCTATATGATGTCCTTGTCCAAGACCATTTTCTCTCCCTTATTTTCATCATTCCTTGTGAGACAATTGCTTAAAATCTTTAGTTTCTCACAAAAGTTGAACAAAAAATCCTTATACTCGTGCTTGGTAACTAGAAATTGGTTTAGTTTTGATAATAACGAGGGGGTTTGCTCGCGTTCCGCTACGGGGCGTTTGCAACTCCCTCGGTCAGTGTGTTTTGGGTCGGGTCGTTTGCCTACTGAAACAATACTACTTTTTTTCCTTCCGTCTAATTCAGATGCTTCAACTGCTTTTTATGCATATTGATCTATCAATTATACTGGAATTACATAGTTAAGACATAATTTTTAAGGCATAACTGGACATTTGACAGCATAACCCACTGTCATTTAACGCGTAAACAAAATGACACTACACAAAGAACAAATATTGAATCGATAATCAGCAATAACAGCTAGAGTAACGCAACCATAAGAACGTTTAATTGTTGAAAGTGAAAGCTTCTCGAGCTTCATGTCACAAATGAAACTTGACTAACCTGATTTTCTATATGATACTCGTGTTTGCTTTCAGAGATGCAGCTAGACCTCTGATTATTTGATGCTGGAGAATCATTATTGGGTAACATATTTTTCAAACCACTTGGCTCAGAACATGGGAATTTAAAACCCATCTTAATTGCTTCTTCAGTACCCTCAACGTGAGCCCGATGTAATCAACGAAAGTTATCGTCTTTTGTTAGTGACACCTAGTCCAAATGATGAATCACAACTTCTGCATATAGATGATAAAGCATATGTAAGATATTGTTTAATTAGAATAAGGGAAGAAAGGGTGAACACGTTACTTTAACTTTTTGAACTAAGATCTACCTTAACATCTTGTCCACATCATCCAGGTTGGCCAGCTATTATACATAAGATCGCCTGATGCCTTTCCCTCGCTATTATTGTCGACAAAACAAATATCTCCTGCTTCAGGGATGTGCGTCAGCGGGTAGCTTTATGGGTTTTCACTTGCAGCTGATGTGCTACTGAGAACATGGTTATCCATACTGAATCTCTAATACTCTGGGGTCGAAGTAGGTTGTAAGCTAGCTTCAAATTACACATGAGGACACATGTGTTCAGTGGAACAACCCTCTGCACACATAAACAAATGACAACTTTCAGAAACAGATTAAAATATCCGATTATTCTCATCATAATAAAACAAAAAAACAGCTTTAAGGAGTATTTGGATTTCTTATTTCAGCAAACTATATGAATATTAGTCCGTATTATTATTGCGATATCAAACGGTGTAATCAAATATGTGGCAAGGAAAGCTAATATTCAATAGTTCATGGTCCAACAATACTTCACTCATTGTTGCAGACAACAAATTGCTTCTGAAACATTGTTTAGTTGTAAATGATGTGCAATCTTACTAAGTACTAACATTTAAACCACATAAATGATTTTTTATGCTACTAATTGGGTGTTTGGGTAAAATCATGCCTAAAAGCTTATTATTATTTTAGATAGACCCAATTCAACAGACTAAGCTCATTAGTTTATTTGTCCTTAGAAAAGCCATGAAACTTTCAATATAAGTTTACCCAAACACTTTGAACGTGCTTAATTGTTTTTTCAAAATAAAATAACCTTTTAAGCACCTAAAGTATACTTAGCCAAACACCCCCATATTAGAGTGATGAATGCAATCACTAATCATGTTTAAATTTAAATCCATATTTTAATTGAATATTGGTTGAGCATTCAAAGTAATTGTCCATTTAGCAAGCCAAAAAGTGTAGTCATTCATCATGGCCCATTTCAGAGGCAATTAGACATTTGAGATTATTCCTCATTATTGTCGCACGGTCAAGAAAAGAATGCAATCAAATTAAGCATAACTGAAAGCAACGGAATTAAGAGCTTGAGCCAAGTAGTTTATCAAACCAAACACAATTTTGCCAACGGAATAAAGAGAAAGGACAAAAGAATATGTATAAGGGAAAAACAAAATGGAGGTACAGTTTAGTAAACTTTCTTACCTATTATGATAATATTGAAGCAAAACAGTAAGTTGAAACGCGAGTAACCGTTGGCCATGCCATTGATGATGAAAACCCGTCTGCGCAAATCAAGAACATGCCTTTTTATTCTATTTGATATAACTAAAAACGAAATCACACATCAAGCAACCTTTATATTTTATAACAATCATTTATTGATATACATACATTAAAATCAGAAAAGGATGACTTCAACCTAAAAAGTATTTTCTGGTGGCCATATGACTTTACTCAGTCCACACAGGCCCAGAAGCAATGTGTGTTCCTGCGCGCACACATAAAAACAAACAGCAGCAGAAAGAAACGGGGTTATATACTGATATATGAGAAACAAACAACTGATTATTAACTGATTTGACTAAAAAAATAGATAAATGATTGTGAAAGTCATACCAAAAATGTATTACATATTGCATAAAACGACACCTACACTGCTTTTTTAGAATAGCCCAGCTTTATCAGTGTACAAACTTCAATCTTTTTAATCATATATAGCCTACGTTTACTAAACTCAGCCCATCTCAATACAACAAATAAATCCTTTTTGACATGAACCTATTTTTTTCAAGTGCCTAAGATGGGTCTCGCTGTCAGGTTAGCAGGTGCAATAAAAGGGGCATCACCCATGAGGAATTATTAGCCAATGTGTCGGAAACCGTGGTTACAAAAAAAAAGAATTACGGGCTTGAGGTCTGAATTCGTTTTGGGCCCTGAACTTCTACAGCATCCGGGAACATGTACACAATCGGGATGCCATAGTGGTTTTCAACTGTCATCCAAGAGTGAAACTATTGGCTCAGATTTACGAGTGTCGGCCGGGATAACAAAGTATCCAACCCGCCATGGCTGCAAACACGTAGTCGTGATGCCACACCAAGATACGTGTAACAAACATATAAACGCTACGGGATCTTCATCGCCTGATAGATCTGGAAATGGTGGTGATGGTTGTGATTCAGAGTTTGATGAATCAGAGGGACACGTGCCATATGGGTTATGTATAATACAACGGATTGGCTAAAAAATACCGGGTAACCAAACAATATAATAAGGGATTAGTCGGGTACAACCTAAAAAAACCGTGCCTATCACACAAAAGAGGACGAGTCAGGCTACTGCAAACAAACGAACCGGGGTGGAGCGGGTCATGGCCCAGGTATCCGAACGGTGGTCTAGGTCGGGCATCCCAACTATTGTAGGCCAAGATATTGGTTCCCCTCTCATAGTTGGACATACTGATACAACCACCAATGACCCCACAAAGAGTTTTAAACCAATATGATATACAACAAAGTTGTTTTAAACGGCGTATAGCAAACAAAACAGGAAAGCATAAGGAACCATTAAGAAACTAATGTAAGGGTCGTAAGAAATAATTTCAGACATAATTATGCAGACAAAAGGCGGCGCAAACACTTATAAGTTGCTGGTGGGTCATGTACGACAAAAAAGATCAGTAATGCTTTACATGTATGCATTCAGTTTCATTCAGCAGGAGCGGTTGTCGTTTGAAGCCCATGTTAAATGCCAATCCGTAAATGAGGGTATGTATAACAATACCAAATGAGGCTCAGATTTATGAATACAGTAGCGGTACCAAACACCCGACATGGCTGCAATCACACACTCGGTGTGATTGCCTAGCCAAGTTACAGGTTCTCGGTAAAACTACGACGTACTAAATACAGCACACTATCATATCGGCTACAAACTGTTTTATCTAATATTATGGGCATACATATCCTTTTTCATGGATCAATACGGCTTTCAACAAAAATGTTATAAGTACACATAAATCATACCCTAAAAACCAACTGTATAATCACACAACACTAACCAACCATCAAGAAATCATCAAGGAAGGGCGCCTGACCCGCCATGGCTGCAAACACCGTGCTCATGGTGCTGTCGCGCCAAGGTACGGGTTACTTTCACCCACCATGATCAATAAGAAATAAGCTTACTTGAGCTAACTTCGCCATTGCTTTTAAATTACCACTAATGCTGAAAATACCCCTTATTTTCAGCAATCGGCTTAAGTAAAACATTAAGTCTTCAATGTACATAAATACTTGCATTTACATGAACAATCAACTATTTTGAGGTTTAGGATCTTGTGAACTCACCCGGATGACATGTTTGAATGTCAAAACGTTTGGCTTAGATTTGCAAGTGCGTAGCCGGATACTTCATCACAATGTCATAACGTGTAACACCCCCAAAATCAGGTAGCAGCGGAATGGTAACAATGGGGTGCTACGTCAAAGTACAACAATCAAGATATAGGAAACGACCTTGAATGGACGTTTTAAGATAAGATTTCATTCGATGCCATAGCAAAATATCAGAGTTCATACATTAGGTCCCATATGTTTTATAAGTCATAAACATTTCACATACATTTTTAATTATACCAAAAGATTCATAATACCAAAAGATGACTTAAGTTTTTACAGATAATAAAAAGTTGCATAGACTTTAGATAAAACACAGAATCCGTCTTCATTGATATCCGCCACGGCTCCCCTCCAAATCTTCATACCCTAGGACCTGAAATTACATGCTAAAAGTCAACACAAAGGTTGAGTGAAATCATAGGTTTATCGGTAAAAAGGGTGGACCACAAGATCGAAGTAATAGTAGACCCTTAACTAGATTTGTGCCCCAATCAGAATATAGGATGCTTGCCAACAACCTAACACCTCTCAATGTTAAATACACCTTGATCAAACTA
>BQNB010031779.1:0-11994 GCA_026074375.1 Tanacetum coccineum | reverse complement strand
ACTTCATAACCTTATTGGGCTTGAAAAAGCCCAATAACCAAACCTGTACCTTATTGGGCCCAAAACCCAAAACCCAATGGGCCCAATTCACAAAACCCAAGCCCAATAACCTTTTTATAAAACATAAGGACCAAAAATGTTAATTTTTAAACTTGTTTTATAAAGAAAAAGAGGCAAAAAGAATCCAGGGACCAAAGCTGCCAATTGTTGAAAGTTTCTTTAACTCTTTTTATAATAAAACACAAGGGCTGTTTTGCAATTTTCCAAACTTCCCTTTTATTCTTTTAGTTATAAAGCGCAGGGACTGTTTTTGCAATTTACCAAACCTTTCTTTATTCTTTTGTTATAAAAATCAGAAGGACCAAAGATGTCACTTTCCAAACTCTATTTATAACTAAAAGGGGCTCGAATGAAATGAAAAGAGAATGAAAGATGGGGGGGCACTCTTGCCTCTTCCCCATTCTTTCCATTTAAACCTGCAACAACAGGGTACTCGATACCCTTTACCGCCAAAACCCATACCACCTCTTCCCACAGTTTCTAGGCCATACCACTATCCCTAGTACACTTCCCAGCTCACTCTAACCATTTCCCACCTCCCCATTACCCCTATAACCCTTCCCTGTTGGCAATACACAAAAACCCGCACCCCCATCGATGGCTGAGAATGTTGTAAGGCCAATGGAAGGCTAGGATTGCTTGGGAAGTATTGTACTCTCACAACAAGCTCATCCCAAGTCCAAGAATGCATTTTGGACATCTATAAAAGAAGAAAGAGCAAGCCAACCACACCACCCTTTTTTATATACGTTTTAGTGTAATTTTACTTTTAAAAGTCTTTTATCAAGCATTTTAGTGTAATCCAGTTCATTTGAAAAGCTTATGCTGTAATTCATTCAGTTTTAATAAAAGTTAAGAATTTCTTGTTATTTTAATGTTCGAAATTTAAAGTTTAATGTTAGTTGATTATATCTGTTTAAGTTGTTTTAAAAAGTGTTAAAAGTGATCAAACTTCACTTATTATATTTTATCTCAGCTTTCATTTCACTAAAAAAAGGATAAAAAACCCGAATTCATACTTTAAAGGGGTGTTTGGTTTAGACCCCAAAATGGGTCATATGGGATTTTTCATGGGTTGTAACCACTCAGCCAACTTTGGCTGAGTGTGTGGAGTTTAATAATCCATTTTAATTATAATTTTTAGTGTAAAAATAAGTTTTCAAGGCTCCTTTGCTTTCTGTCAAAGTTTTATAAGCCACAAAGTGAGCTAAACCACTTAAGCTGTGTAGACAGCTTAAGCATACCTTTAGTGTGCTTATTTAGTCAAAAAATAGCCTTTTCAAAAGGTCCTTTGCTCTGTCATTTTGATGTACCCAAGCCAAGTCAAAGTACCTAAATGTCATTTCTTTGTAAACCCTTAATTTCAAGCCACAAAATCAGCAACTTTTTCTTAACCTTAAGCTCTCATAGTTTGGAAATAAGCTCATTGACCACCCCTTTTAATCTGTTTGTGGTTGGTTTTAGGTAAAAAGCTCTTAAGAGCTTATTTTCATAAGCCCAAAAAGCCCTTAAGCTCACTGCATTATCTCCCCTGGTGCTAGAACCAAAATTCAGCCCCACTTTTCTAGCTTATTTAATACTAAGCCCTAGGTTCTTAGTGTTTTTCCTCATAGCTTGTAGGTAATTCTAGTAGGTTTAGCAGCTTATTTAATTTAGATTGCTTATTAGATTAGCTTAATATAAGCTCAAAAGTAGGCCTTTTCTGTTTTCTTTTTAAAACTGCCAGCATAGCTTATCTCATTTCCAGCTTATTTTAGGGCTTATTCTAGAAACCTTAGCTTATTTAGGACTCCCCTCTCCCTATTAACTGTTTCCCATAGTTGTAGCTTATTTGGCAGCTTAAATCCCAATAAGAAAGAAAAATAAGCTCATAAGCTTATTAAGCTTCTGTCAGTCCAAAACCTCAAGTTTCTAGCTTATTTAGTGAGTAAAAAGCATAAGTGCTTTTACAAAAAAGACTCCCCTTAAGCCCTTTTACAAGTTTGCTTTTATAGCTTTTTAATAATAAGCACTTTGGACCCTTTTTGTAATCGGGTTAGTGCTCAGGGACCATTAGTGTAAATTTCTCTTTTATAGTTAACAATGTTAGTTCCCCTTGTTAGTATGTTGTTACCTCGTTAGTCCTTGCTGTCCTTTCACTGTTAGTCCCTATAATTAACTGCTGTTAGTTTAATTTAATTTAATTAATTAAATTAGGGTTAAATTTAATAAGTTTAATTACTTTTTATTTAAACAGTAACTTTTGGGCATTTTTATATTTTTAGAATTGTTAGAATTTTCTTTATTTAGTTTTATTTTTTTTAGAATTTTTATAACTTTTATTTTTTGTCTTTTTCTATTTTCTTAGTTTTAATTAGTTATAAATCTTTAAAAATTCATAAAAAATCAGAAAATTAATAAAAAAAATATTTTTCTTTTTTATAAAATTTTCTTTTGTCATTTAGTGTCTAGGAAAAATATAAAATTTAGCTGTAGGCGCTTTATCTTTTCTTAAATTTCAGTCCTTAGACCGTTTTACCGGGTGGCGTTTTTTACGATTCTTTTTCGTTTAGATTCAACCGACTCCGTTTTAGTTCTAGTTGTTTTTTTATTTTCAAGTTTAAGTTAATTAGAATTTAATTTTAATTTTTAATTAATTTTAGCTTTCTTTTCTTAAATTTTTAGTATTTAGGTTTCCGATAACCTGATTCGTTCCCCGTATTTTTAGTATAGATTTAATTTTAGGATCCCCTATAACTAATTTTGTGTCCCGTAGTTTTTAAGATCCCATTTCCATATCTATTTCCCGTAGATTAAATTAGGTTTTTATTTAAATAATTTTAGTTGTAGTTATATCAGTGTTTCATCATATCTAAAATTTCTCCATCATCAATTTCTCATCAAACCAGGATTCCTTTCATTGCAGCCTCGTGGGACATACGCCAGGAAATATCTCTTCCGGATTCTTTTTCTCATTGATTTCATACTTGTGTAATTTATCCTTTTGTGGAATTAGACCTTTTGCCTTGGTCAAGGGCATTCGGGTTAGGATCTGTATTGGGTTGCTATATAAGTGTGTCTATATCACGGAATCAAGTAGTTTATTTCGTCTTTGTTTTCGTCACTGAGCTCTGCACTCTTGTTAGGCATAGTACGGTTTGTGATGCAAGCACTTGATGTATCTAGTTTCCTCGATGTAAGGAGTTACATTGTTAGCTACTCACGGGTTTTTATAGCTATCACTTTAAGGAGTTACATTGTAGTACTTAGTGTCTCACGTAGTTGAGGAGATTTCAAGAGGTGTTGTATTTTTTATATTATTTTGGGTGAGTATATGGTACTTTGGATTTGTGCTTGCACGTTCTTTCATCACGCAGATAGTACACGTTAAGTCACAAAGTCGGGAATTTTGCTTTCATTCAGGGTTCGTTTCATCGGGTTGTCTCCATCAGTGGTCATCAATATTAGCTACAGAATAGATAAGGGGATTAGCTGGGTTGATCATGATGAGAATAATATAGAGAGTCCGGCTCTTCTAACAGAGACATTGTTATGCATATGGGTATGAAGCTAGTAAGCGTTCAGTTGGACATAAGATTATACACATGTGTAGGATGATTCCTAGTTAGTCATCATACCTGGAGGGCGAAATGCGTATCCGGTACTTTAGTTGATTTTATTATGTTACCGTTTTGAGTTACCATCTCGAACTACATAGAAGGAAATTGTGCTACACTCGGGACTTAATTGACTTTTGTGTAGCAATGCAAATCTGCACTTCTGAGGGAGAAATGTTCACATCAAGGACGCACAAAGAAGCTCACTTGAACGGGCTTTATAAAATATGCGGAGGTAGTCAGCAGGATGATACGAGCTTCAACTTGTTATTTGGTGTCACGGGTTTCGACTTCGGTATTAAAGGGATAATAAAATGTGGTAACTTTGGGCTGAAATCAATCAAGACTGGGATGCTTCCTAAGTGAGTCGATGTTGATGATATCATCCCTCCCTTAAGAAAGGTGTATTAATTCTTATCAGTCTAGGGGTTGTCTGTTTGGGGAGGGGAGAGATGAGAACGTTCGGAGCATAATTCCAATTAAAGGCCGAAGTATTCGGATAAGAGAACTTCAATGATGACAAATGAGAAGCAGATTTGAATAACTTCGGGACATGACAGAAGTGCAAAAATATGAAGCGTTCTAGACATGCCACTAAATCAGAAACTCCGTGATGACCAGAAGCGTAATGAAGAAAGTTTTGAAGTCATGCTCAGGATAAGTTCTGGGCAAAAATCAATCAAAAAAAACCGGGTTCGTAGCGAAAACTTCTAAGTTCATCCTCGCATTCATTCGTTACCAGCTGAAGAACTAAGATGGCGTAATTCAAGTAGATCGTCAAGAATATTCTCATGGAATACTGGATTCATTCTGATCATTTTTCTTTATTTTTGCTTCGTGGCGAACATTGTAAACCAATTCACGTTGTGACGCCATCTTGGAGGGAGATTGTTAGAGCCTAACTTTAGTGACGCTGACGTTCATACACGTGAATTGGACTAGTTTTAGCCACTGCATGTACACGCAGGGTTTTTTTATGTTAATAGGAATAGTTAGCTTTTTCTTTTAGTTAAATACCCCTCATGGCGATCTCATGAGAGGGTGGATTGTTTTAATTTTTCTATTTTTCCTTTCATCTAAATATTTCCACTTTTAGTGTTATCCCCTCTCTCTACTTTTCTCACTAAAACTACACCATGATCCATCTAGTTTATTTTGATCAACCAAGCCTCTGGAAAAGGTGGATTTGATCCTTGTCAAACCCGGGTGTGATCATAATTACCCGGTTAAAATGCGTAGTAATATATTAATTTTATATTATATTTTTTGGCGTGAATTTTATAAGGGTTACTTGGTAATTTTCTTAATTACTCTGTTAAAGTATTATATTATATATATATTTTACGTGTATTAAAACTTACAATCAACAAGCAAACCTTTAAGTGTGGGGGGGAGGGGTTCTTGCGCCTTTTGCGCTTATTTATAAAAAAACCAAAAATATTTTTGATATTTTCAAATTTCAAAAAAAATTCCTTATTTTGTCATTTAGGTATTTTATTTTGAAATTTCTTTTCTTAGATTTGCTTGAGGGCAAGCAAAGTTTAAGTGTGGGAGATTTGATAACGCTCAAATTAAGTATTTTTTTTAGGAGCGTTATCCGTATTTTATACATTCTGTTTGGTTAAACTAACGAGCTTTGTAGCTCATATTTGTACAAAGTTGTAACTTGTGTTCTAAGTTAGCCAAAGTCAAGGAAATTGAAGAAAAGACGAAGGAACGATAAAAAACGAAGATTTGTCCATGTACGAAGAATTCCCGACAAATGCAAGTCTCGTAGAGTATATTCGTAAAGATAAAGTCATCAAGTTAGTGGTCCAAAGACTCGAGAATAAAGCACAAGACGGGAAACGAGAAAGAAAAAAACAAAAGAAGCTAAAACGAAGAAATATTGGAAGTATTGTTGTTCCTGACACACCTCCACCATTTTGGCCATAACTTGAGCATACAAACTTGGATTGACTTAATTCAACAGCTTACGTCTCCGTAAGAGGAAGAGCTCCAACTTTCATTTCGACAACTTTAGCCAGAAATGATCTAGCCGGACGACCCGAGATCGCAGACGAACGGTCAGAATCAAATTTCCAGCCAAAGTCCATCTGGCCGTTCGGCTTGGCCATCCAGCCACCTGACTGGATGAATCTGAATCCCCAAAGTCATTTTAATGCGAATTTTAACATGCCAACTAATCCCAAGTCCAATCATATACTCTTATTTATTCATTTTTTTGGAACCTTCATGAACCTTGGAGGCAAAGGAGTGTTTCAACTATATATACAACCATTGGGGCATCAATCTTTTGATATCTCTCTCAACCAACCTTTACACCATCACACACACTTCTATCACCACCCCACCATTTTCAGATGGTTGTTGGGTAATTAACTGGGGGACGTTGAGGAGTGGAGGATGGGGAGGTATTGTGGGGAGGTTGGGGTTGGGGTGGGTTGGTATGGGTATCATTGATTGCTGGTTTTTACACTTATTTATATATTTTATATTTTACTATATATTATATATATTTACGGTGTGAATCCGCCCAGTCACGCACTCACAACATGAGGTTGATTTCCAAGAAGGTTTCGGGTAGGAGGATGTGTATTATGGTTGTTTCTTTTGGGTAAAATCGTTGTGATAATTTGGTTGGAATTCTAGAACTTGATACTTTGGCTCTAATATTTTGGTATTATCTCCTTTAATTTCAATCATGTTTATGTTGATTATGTGATTTCCTTTGTGTGTTTGATCTTGTGAATGATGTGTTATACTTGTTTGGTTCATATGAAAACTTGTGATAAAGGGATGTTTGGATTTTATTAGTGTTTGTTTGGATTATAATGAAAACATCATATTTAGTTAAATTGGAACTTGTTCTTGTTTATTGTTTTTGTTAATCATTATTGAGTCTATAGGTTGAAAGGATTCTCAATAGTGGTTGATTTCAATTCATTAATTGACAAATGATTTGGTCTTGTGCTTAGTGACGATTGTGCAAGAGAACTAATAAACATAACAAGTGAAGGTTTAACTTATACTAATGTCGAAACTAGTGTTTTGAATATATTGTTCTAATCATCTTTCAAGTAAATGGAACTTAACAATCGATAACATCAAAGTCTATAGGTCAAAAGGCTTCTTTGTTGTTGTTGGTTTAGGCATAAGGCTCATGATATGACCACTTGATTGAGACTTATGTATAAATGATTTATAAAACACTTAGACTATTATTATTGATTCTATAGGTCGAAAGGATTATCAATGATAATATGTTTTCCAAACTAAACATCCTAATATCCATGTGATCATTTGTCCAAATATGTATGTTCTTTGTGTGCTTATTCTCTTATTGCTTATCTACGTGGTTTGATCCGTGACAATCATAACCACCACCTTGTTACTTGCTTAAACAAACAAACAACAGTTGAGTGCAACCAAGTCTCTTGGGACGACCTTAACTTACCAACCCCTAACTACACATGACTAGGGTATACTTGCCCGAATGTGTTCCTAGTTAAACCGGTAATTCTTGATTATAAATTTAAAGCTTAATGTGAATGCATCAACATCTATCATTCATCTCGTTAAAACAATAACGTTGCTCAACTTCCATGCCTTTCACATAAGTTCTGGCACATAGCACATACTCTCTAAGAGCATAATGATCTCTAATAGGGTATGCAAACGACCTCTAAACTTATATCTTTACTCTCGACCCCTTACTTACTCAAATCATTATCCTATGGTGTATGTCAACCATGAACAACCTCAACTAGACTCGTGCAATTTGGATTTTGAAAATATCATGCGAAAATCCTAAGCTTGTTTAGTCTTAGACCTAAGTCTCATCTCATTCGACTCACCAATTAGTTGTTCTATTGGGTGACCTCTAGCTTCTTACACTCTTAGGATAACCCAGCTCTGGGGAATTAGCTTCTAATTACGGAGACCTAACCAGATTTTGAACTACCGGTTCAATAATCCTATCATCTTCTACCAAAGTAGATGACTTAGGTTCGGGCAAACTCTCATCGAAGGTAACATTGAGAGATTCCTTAATTCTCATTGTTTCCATATTAAGCACTATGTATGCTTTACTAGTTTGAGAGTATCCTAAAAACACACCTTCGTACCACTTTGGGTCGAACTTGGTGAGCTATACTTTAGTGTTGAGTATAAATACTTTACAACCAAAGACCCTAAAGTACTCTAATGACGACTTCTTATTTTTAAGGATTTTGTAAGGTGTTTTATTAATGAATTTTCTAATATAAACTCTATTAAATATGTATTTTTCCGTATCTAATGCATGACACCAAAACTTTTATGGAATTAATTGCTCGTCTAACATAGCATGACTCATCTTTCTTAACTTGCGATGTGTTCTTTCAACAATCTCACTCGATTAAGAAGTGAACGGGCGCGACAAGTTATAAGGCATTCCATGTTGTTCACAAAATCTCCCAAATTGCAATTTGTCAAATTCACTACTATGATTTGTTACAATTGAAATAATAGAACAATCATGTAGGTTTTTAAGTGTAACAACTCTAAAACCCTAGTAGTTGACACTTCATTCCTAGTCCTATTGTTTGCATTACCTTGACTCCCTAGACTACACGTATGACAAAAGTGTCTTTCAAAGCTCAACTTCGGTAGGTTCCTTATTAGCTCGTTGGAAGCTAAGTTTTGAACTAACCACATATTGGCGTGACGTAACCTCTTATGCCAAAGCGTTGAGTTATCCACCATGTATGCAAGACAAATTTGTTGTTTGGAGTTATCTCCCAATTTTCAAGTATACAATCCATTTCTCCTATGTCCTTTAGCTAGCGTTTTATAATTTTTACTAATAGTACAATCTATTTTAGTAAAGCTAACTACTCAATCCTCATCACATAATTGACCTATGCTAATTAAGTTAAAAGCTAGACCACTAACATGCTCAACATTGGTAATTGTAATGGAGTCATGAGTAATATTACCTCCACCGACGACCTTGCCCTTTAGGTTGCTCCTAAATACGACATGTCCACCATCATACGCCTTGTACGAAGTAAACAATCTTCTATTCCCGGTCATGTGCTTAGTGCAACCACTATCCATAATCCAATCTTCCGGTAGTAGATCGCATTTAAGATACACCTACAAGCAGATATGAATTCAAGGTCGTGTTACCCATTGTTTCTTGGGTCCGTTGTGGTTAGCAAATATGGTGCCCAAGTTAACCATTATTGGGTCTTGAAGTAATGCACATAGTTTATGTAGGTCGTACCTCGAGAACGCGGACCAAGGATTGTTTTGAAAATCATGGAGGTTTTGAAAGTTTGGTCCAACACTCCAAGGTGTTTTTAGCCTTTGATTTGGGTAGGAGTTTTCTCTCCTTTGGAAGGTGCTATGTTGATGATACGAAGACCTTTGGTTTTTATAAAAGTTTCTTCTTTCTGAAGAATGGTTGTTTTGAAAAGAATGTCTTCGGTTATATGAGTTTGAAGGTCTTATATTTGGTATGGGTAAGAGAGGTTTATGGTCAACTCGAGGTTGAATGTATCTAAGTACAATATGCGAGCTTGAGCTATATCTTTGGTGTCTTGTTTCCGCTCATCTAATGGGTGCTTGGGAACCTCGAGTGTTTGCAACATGAGTTTGAGGTAATATGGAATTAACAAAGCTAGTTCAAGAGTTTGCATTTTGACTATCTTTTACAAACATAATTGGTTTGTTTAGACTTACAGAAGAGGTTTTCTCATTTTTTAAAAATCCAAGACCTTCCTTATCTTGGGACAATTCTTGACGACTTAACATATCATCCAAAACAACGCTACTACTTTTGAATTTTGAAAAATTCAATGCTTCATCTTGAAGTTTAGAAACATTGCACTTTAAAGAGTCGACCTCTTTGGTGAGTACATCACACCTTTTGCAAGGTTCAACCACCTCTCTATCATTTATAAGTTTCTTTACTTCAATTTCAAGATCATTGATTTTACTTAAGAGTTTGATTTCTCACTTTTAAAATATCATTTTTCTTTTAAAAGTTTTTCAAATGTTTTAGTAAAATCTTTGTTAAACCTTAGGAGTTTCTCATTCTCCTTTTGCAACTCTATAACATTTATATCATTATTAGAAGTAGAAGGTTTAGTTTGTACCTCTTGAGATTTAATAGCCATGAGACAAGTTGCGTCATTTTGAGGTTCGTCACCATCTTCACTATCACTCCAAGCTCTTCCGACAAAAGCCTTGTTCTCCTTGGGCTTTGTACATTCACTAGCAAAATGGCCTTCTACCCCGCAATTGTAGCAAACCCCTTTTTGTCTCGAGCTTTCACCACCTTTGTTCCCAAAGCTATTTCCGCGTCCTTTTCCAAACCTATTGCCACCATTACCAAATCGATTGCCGCGCCCGAATCGATTTCCCTTGCGGAAAAACTCACGGAAGTTCCTAGCCATCAAATTGAATGCTTCAGCTTCTTATTCTTCATCTTGTCTTCATCACTTCCTCCTTGACTATCACTATCGTCACTAGTTTGTTCCCTAGTGACTTTAGCTTTAGGATCTAAAGACTTTACCTTTTCTTTAGTGGTCTTGGGAGATACGCCATCACTATCCAAGACTATTTCATAAACCTTAAGGTTGCCAATTAGCTCGTCAAGAGGAAGTGTAGCCAAATCTTTGGCTTCTTCAATGGCCGTCACCTAGGCTCTCCATTTCAATGGTAGAGCACGAAGAAACTTTCTTACATGATTCTTGCTGGAGTAGTCAAGATGTAAAGATTCGAGACTAGTCAAAATAACATTGAATCGTGTGAAGCCACTATCAATAGTTTCTTCATTCGAGATTGAGAACTTCTCGTATTCTTGAGTGAGAAACTCAATCATGCAATTATTAACTTGTGAATTTCCTTGGTGGGTGATGATTAGTGTATGTCAAATCTCCTTGGCGGGTTTACACATAAAAATTCTTTCATACTTTTTACAGGGTAAAACATTGTAAAGAGTCATCTTGGCTTCATTGTTCTTGCCAAGTTGCTTCTTTTGATCTTCTTTAAGAAGTTCATACGGCGTCTCCTTCATCAACTTCGTTTCAGAGTCTTCAACTTCGAAGTAGAAATCGCCGTTTTGAATGACTTGCCATTAGTCAATGTCTTTGGACTTAATGTAAGTCTCAAAGCGGGCTTTCAGAAAATAAAACTTATCGGATTCTAGCAAAGGTGGCCTTTGCATAGAGCACCCCTCAACATAGTTCTCTTGAGCCATGGATCTTTACTTAAATTTTTCAAAAATCAAAGTTAGGACAAAGTAGTGTAGAACTGTAAAGGGGGAGGGGTGAATACGATTTTATTGACTTCTTCGAAGTAGATAAAACTTCAAGTTTTGAAAGAAATGAGTGGTGTGATGATCTACTTAGCAAAGAAACAATAAGTAGATGGAGATATATAGAGAGAGAGACCACGATATATACTAGTTCGGGAAAGGGGGTTTAGTCCTTCCATATGTCTAATTGTGAATCCATGACACCTATAATATTCCTAGTATAATCCTTATGGTGGACTACAAACCGTATTACAATTTAACTCCACCGATATGCATAAAGATAAACACTCACAAAGAAGAGTTAATATCTATGATATTCTGCCCTCGTAATCCATCCCTAAGAACCCGTGATTTGACTTAACCTATAAACTCTAAAGACTTCCCCTTGTAAGCTTTCCAAACCCCAAATAGATCTCCAATGATCTAGGCTTGATCACTCGAATACAAGACTTCCCTTACAACTCGATTGAATGAAAGATAGATAGATAAACCAAGTTCTAACTTAACCTAGAGACTCGATTATAATAGAAAGGGTATGAGAAAGAAGACCCTCGACTTATAACACACAAGTTTGGATTAGGTACTCGTGTGTCTTTCTTACGAAGATGTGTTCTTTAATAGAATGACAGAGGAGAAGAATAAAAACACAAGAGGTGTTAGACTTAGAGGATTAGAGAAGAGAAAAGAGTGGAAAAAATGTTTCCAAGAGGTGAGGAATACAATGGCCAAGGGTGGGTATTTATAGGCCAAGAGTCCTAAATATGGGAAAATAATTTGCAACTGGCGCGCTGACGTGTGGGCAGCGCGCCAGATTTCTGACTTTGTTTTCTTCAGGACTTTGACGTTTTAAATACCCGCACTTGCTAAACCCCCAATTATACTTCACGCTATGATTTTTCAATCATTATTATACTCAAGGTCAACCAACTCAAATAGCCATTTGATAAAGGTGTTTGTGAAGTGTTTAAAAGGTTTTTATTTGTCCGATATCGAAAAGAGAGAAAAGAACTACCGGACAAGGGTATTTTGGGT